>CM070483.1:3989336-4246836 GCA_036324585.1 Champsocephalus esox
TTAGCTGCTGCGGCTCATATGACGGTGCGCTTTATAGTCCGGAAAGTACGGTACAAACCACAGACTGCCTGTGTCATGGAGAGTACAGTCGCTGGTTTATTTCGGTCTGTCGGCCGTTGTTGTGAGTGTGGACGGACGGAGCATATATAACGTTAGCTTAGCTGATCTCCATTCAGAAAACACGCATTTTAAAGGTTTTCCGCCTGCCGTCTGTCTGCAGACTTGTCAAAGCATTAACTCATGTTTTACTAACCGGTATCAGTGTGTTGTTCCTTCGGCATCATTTAGAAACGTGTATTACAATTAAATCACGGTCAAATATGTTCATCTTGTTGTAGTTGTAGCCCCCTGGCCAGCTTTGAATGATTTGAATGATGCGAGTAAACACAGCTGGCAGCCGCGGTGAAACTCGAGCGGATATTCGCATGGCGTCCGGTGTGAACGCAGCATTAGAGAGTAACTTTTATTCACGTAGCTTTTTGTTATTCATGTTTTATTATCTTTGTGTTTTACGCTTTTTTCAACAATATGTTAATTGGTATTTTCTTATTGAACAACAACCCAAAAACATGTACATCACCGACACACACACGCACCCTCAACCCACACCAGTATTAAAGCACTTTGAATGGCCTCGTGTTGAAAAGTGCTATATAAATAAACTTGTCTTGTGTCGCAGTAAAACCGCCATCGCCGTGGACACGATCATCAACCAGAAGCGTTTCAACGATGGCACTGACGAGAACAAGAAGCTTTACTGCATCTACGTGGCCATCGGGCAGAAGAGGTCCACCGTGGCTCAGCTGGTGAAGAGGCTGACGGACGCCGACGCCATGAAGTACACCATCGTGGTGTCTGCCACCGCCTCCGACGCCGCGCCGCTGCAGTACCTCGCCCCGTACTCCGGGTGCTCCATGGGAGAATTCTTCAGAGACAGCGGGAAACACGCCCTCATCATCTACGACGATCTGTCCAAGCAGGTATAAGTGCCAGGGGGGGGTTTAAAAAAAAATCGGGATTTTGAGAAAAAGTCGGGATTTTGAGAAAAAGACGAGATTTTGAGAAAAAGTCGGGATTTTGAGAAAAAGACGAGATTTTGAGAAAAAGACGGGATTTTGAGAAAAAGACGGGATTTTGAGAAAAAGACGGGATTTTGAGAAAAAGACGGGATTTTGAGAAAAAATCGGGATTTTGAGAAAAAGACGGGATTTTGAGAAAAAGACGGGATTTTGAGAAAAAGACGAGATTTTGAGAAAAAGACGGGATTTTGAGAAAAAGACGAGATTTTGAGAAAAAGACGGGATTTTGAGAAAAAGACGGGATTTTGAGAAAAAGTCGGGATTTTGAGAAAAAGTCGGGATTTTTAGAAAAAGTCGGGATTTTGAGAAAAAGTCGGGATTTTGAGAAAAAGACGGGATTTTGAGAAAAAGTCGGGATTTTGAGAAAAAGTCGGGATTTTGAGAAAAAGACGGGATTTTGAGAAAAAGTCGGGATTTTGAGAAAAAGACGGGATTTTGAGAAAAAGACGGGATTTTGAGAAAAAGACGGGATTTTGAGAAAAAGACGGGATTTTGAGAAAAAGACGGGATTTTGAGAAAAACTCGGGATTTTGAGAAAAAGACGGGATTTTGAGAAAAAGACGGGATTTTGAGAAAAAGTCGGTGACTTAACAGAAACTAAATCCTCGCCCTTCCTTCTTCCTGCAGGCTGTTGCTTACCGTCAGATGTCCCTGCTGCTGCGCCGCCCCCCCCGGTCGCGAAGCTTACCCAGGAGACGTCTTCTATCTTCATTCCCGTCTTCTTGAGAGAGCCGCCAAGATGAACGATAACTTCGGCGGCGGCTCGCTCACAGCACTGCCCGTCATCGAGACCCAGGCCGGAGACGTGTCTGCTTACATTCCCACCAACGTCATCTCCATCACTGACGGACAGGTGAGGGCGGGACTGTATTATAATAATAGTGATGGAAAGGTCTGAAGCAATGGAGACGAGGCTCGGGGGTCTCGAGATAAATCCTGCACTGAGTAATCGAAGCTGTTTCTGCCTCTCAGATCTTCTTGGAGACCGAGCTGTTCTACAAAGGAATCCGTCCGGCCATCAACGTCGGTCTGTCCGTGTCCCGAGTCGGATCTGCTGCTCAGACCAAAGCCATGAAGCAGGTGAGACTTACCTGATCAGCTGTCAGATTGTATCACTAGAGATGTTACGAGAACAAAACATTTGGTACAAAAATAGATGCCAACATTGCCAGTGTGAGATTTTGAGAAAAAGTCATAATTTTGAGAAAAATACATAATTTGGAGAAAGTCAGAATTTCGAGATTTTGTGAAAAAATACAGGATTTTTTGATTTTTAGAAAGTCAGAAAAAGTCAGAATTCTGAGAAAAAGTCAGATTTTGAGAGAAAGTCAGAATTCTGCTGCTCAGACCAAAGCCATGACGCAGATTAGATTGACCTGTGATCACCTGACGGATCGTATCACTAGAGATGTCAGTGTGGCGGCTCAATCCCCGTTAAATTTGAGTCCCGAGAGGCTCAGCTTGGCTCGATGCGGCGACGCCTTCTCAATGAGAAATCCATACTGAAAAGACAGGGTTGCAGATATTTAATAAACATTACAGGGACAAAAACGGTGAACAGAAAAAATGTCAACACAAATACTAAATACCCAAACCACAAAGTGCTCCACAAATAATAACACAAATGAGAAACTCGGGCTAAGTAGCATTTTGACACCTACAACTTGAGCATAGTTACTGCGAGGGCTCGAGACACATTTCCTGTCGTCATAGAGATACCAAAAAAAGAGTTTTGGTTGCATTGAACTCACATTTAATGCATCTAAGGATCTATCTTCCTCCCGATGATGCTACAAAAACAAAATGAACAACACAAAAATATCGAACAAAATGCAAAATCGGCTGAAAGGCTAGTTAGCATTAGCCGTTAGCTGCCGGTAAACCGAGGATCCAGAGAGCTGGTGCGTTCAAGCTCTGTAAAGTCAAAAAGACAGTCGTATATAACGCTTTGTTATAAGGCTATCAGTTGCTATCTTGTGAAATGTAGATTTAGCTGAGAAGCTTGAATAAATCCCAATGCCATGTCTCCACATCAATATAAAATGGATATTAGAGAATTGTAACGTAGAAAGAAGTATGCAAATGTATTTTTTGAAGTACATGGGATTTATTGTTTTGTAGGATTGAGAAGTTTAGGGTACGATGACTGCGCTATTGATTTATTGTTTATTCCACACATGGCAGTTACTTTAAAACATGTACACTTTACAAAACATGAACGCTTATACTGGTTGTTTTCTTTTACAGCGCATGGTGGAAAGGAGCAGGGAGAAGAACGCCTTCCCCTTCTTACAAAAAATAGCAACAACAAAAAATGAAATGACCATTAAGAAGTCAAATAAAAGCAATATTCTTTCAGTCAGTTGCTTACAAATACTGAAACATAAAACCAGAGCACAATCAAAAGCCAACTGTCTAGTTACGCTTTCTTTACACACTTTCTTAAACATGACGTGTTCTCACAGCCCCTTTAAATAATTCGACACATCTGCTTTAAAGTATACGTGCAGCTCAACATTAAAAAAGGTAATCCCACCCCGTGTCTCTGATTCTGACCTTTGACCCCTCTTGCTCTCCAGGTGGCCGGCACCATGAAGCTGGAGCTGGCTCAGTACCGCGAGGTCGCTGCCTTCGCTCAGTTCGGATCCGACCTGGACGCCACCACCCAGCAGCTGCTGAACAGAGGCGTGCGTCTCACCGAGCTGCTGAAGCAGGGCCAGTACTGTGAGTACATCGACTACACGATGCCACGTGTGAGGGACGAGGGCTCTTTCAAGGAGCAGCAAGGAAACACCGGTTTATCGTAAAGCTGGCATTTATTCAACAGGAAATACCATGGGTGGGGGACAGGGACGTGTACGGGTTAATGTTGCCCGGGCAACGGCCCGTTTGGCCTTTTTGGCTGACCTGCCCCTCGGAGAGAGCGAGAGTTTCTTTGTCTTTGTTCTGTTGTGGCCGAATCAACACGATGAGCCCACGAGTAGAAGCGTCTCGCTGCGGGAAACTTGATTTTGAGTTGTCTCATGGCAGTTAGGGTATAAGGGACACACCAGGGGACTTTGCTTCCTCTTGATGCCGTCGGTTATTTACAAACAAACAGCTAAATATAGCTACTTGTTGTTGTGCTACTTGTTGTTTTTGTGCTTCTGTGTCTTCTCATCTGTGAACTCCCTCAACGCGCCGCTCTCTCCCTTTTCTTGATCGCCCTCTCACGGGTGAACAGTTCAATGTCCCGCTTTAGTGTAGGATTTCTGCCACATCTCTACTTTAGTTTAACCATCTCTGTTACTAGTATTAAGTTATGGAATACTAAATAAATAAGTAATTAGATACCGTACCGTTACTGCGCTCATAAAGAATGATAAGAATAATGCGTATTGAACGGGTTTAATTAATTAGTGAGTTTATTTAAGGTAATTAGTTGGAGGCCCTATTTTATCAGTATGTCTGCACAGCAGTTGCAAAGGTCAAACTACATCAGAACAGAATTGTCCCCTTTGTGTCTTTAATAGTTTCTAACATTAGATATTTTTGATGAGATATAGACCGCGAAACAAAACATGTCCCTGGTTTTCACTTTTAAAATCAAGTTACCGAATGCAAGTACTCGTGAATTACTGTTCAATTTAGTTGCTGTAAAAATCGTTCGGTTTCTTTCACATTAAAAACAAGTCAAAAGGTATTTTTATCGCCTTGTTCCAGTTTAGAGCAATAGCCCCTCCAAATGTCTGTGCACGTCCCTGGTGGGGGAAATAATCGATGCAGCATAGTACGGCGATACTTTGCGTGGCGATATTGTATCGATACACGGACGCCAAGTATAGATATTTTATTATATTAACTATTGATATTGCAAATTAAAGTCAGCGGAGAAATAAATCGTATCGCAATACTTTGCATATCGTAGAATCGCAATACTATTGTATCGTGGCTTAAGATAGTATCGTGGGGAGCGTGGTGATTCCCACCCCTAGTAATAATACACACCTCCTTAAACTAACTCTGAAGAGAGACAGATAGATAATGTGTAACTCTGGACATAAAGCAAAAACGAAAACTCCCGTTATCAGGGCAGGGTTTCCTCCTTCTTTAAATTGTGTCGCTCAGACATGTGATGGAAGAAGCGTGCAATGAATAAATCAATAACGATAAATTAAATATTGATCGACGAGTGAAACGCCCCGCTGCACACTTCTCGTTCTCTCTTGTGAAGGAGCAATACTGCAACTCGCCTCCATTCACACGGGAGGAAAACATGTGAAAGCTAACAACCGAGCAATAGAGAGGCGGAGTCTCTCGCCTTCCGGTGGACCGGGACCTTATTTCAGAAAAAGTATGTATTGATGTCGATGGAGAGAGAAAGATTATCTTTCCATCTCGTTTGAATCGTGCCACGAATTACACATTTGTGACACACTCTATCGAAATCAGTCGGAAGTCGCAACGGCTAATTTCAAAATAAACGTGGATTCACGTAAAAAAATATTTTTTGTTTGATTTTAAACAAACGAAGTCTTGGCTTTCAGAATATGAAACTTTTATTTCCAAAATCACTCGATGAATACATTCTTTAAGCTCGTAAAGGGACGACGACAGCTCTCCCTCGCACTCTGCTGTTCCGCAGCGCCGCCCCCCTCCCTCCGGCTGACATTATGAATGTAAGAGTAGAGTGATCATAGATAACACGGCAGGGTCCGTTACAGTTTGTTTTCATCTGATTTAAATTAAACAAAGTCTTGGCTTTCAGAATATTAAACTTGTTTCGACAAATTCAGAAGATAAACACACACACACACACACACACACACACACTCGTGAGCTTCCCCCAGACCAGTAATCCAAACGAAAATATCTTCCCTCCGTAGTATTTTGATAATTTGCTAACAACCAATCAGATCGATGGATTCCAGAGAAGAGGACACTTTGAAGGCCTTTCTCTCAAAACGAGGACTCGGTGACAGTCGTTATATAATGTGACATATTTCGATTAATATTTGGAGAACAACAACAACATGATATCATCAGAAAGCTAGGAATATCCTCTTTCCAGCAGCGTGTCCAACTCAAGATGTGTCTTCGGGTCAATGCGACCTCGATGGAGCAGGTCACACATGCTGTTTGTCGATCGTAAAAAAATATTTCCACGTCAAAAAAGTCATAGTTTGTCGTAAAACTGTTGAAATGGAAAATACGGAACTAGAACGACGACAAATCCCAGAGTCCCGGTCCATTTATTTATTTTTTTTTAACTTGCAAAATTATCTTTTTAATTGACAAACATCATGTGTGTAATTCGTGGCACAATTCAAACGGGATGGAAAGATAGCGTTTCTCTCTCCATTAGCCGCGTTCACACCGCAGCACTTTCCCTGGTACTTTAGTTCCGTTAGTACCAATAATGTCGCGTTCACACTGCCGGGACGACTCAGTGCCGGGAACTCTTAGTCCCTGCTCGAGAGGTGGTACGAACCTGGTGACAAAAGAGTGCCAATTTCTATTGGCTGGGCGAATTGCAAACCACGCCCCGTTAGACTCTGAATTCCTTTCGTTAGGCAGCCATTTATTTTCCTCGCTACAAAGCCACATCCGACGAGTGGGTCAAACCCCTAGTTGGCTGCAATAACCCAAAGCTGTATAACCTGAGCACAAAGACAACAAGCTCATTGAACCCCATCAGGTCTGAAAGTAGACAAACGCCTCATACAGCGGGTGGGCTTTATACCCCCCTCCCCCGTGTAGTTCTTCTTCTCTCGTTTTTTTGTTGTACTCGCCGTGAAGTGGTTTTGCGGCCTGCCAGTAAACCCAGAGAAGAAGAAGACGACGAAGTGACGTCAGTGTAATCGTGCCTCAGGGAAAGTACTGCGGTGTGAATGCGATTGGCACTAGCCCCCTGGCGGATGTCAGTGCCGCGGTACTTTAGTGCGACAAGTCCTGCGGCGTGAAAGCGGCTATTGACTTCAATACATACTTTTTCCAAAATAAGGTCCCATGGAGGAAAGGGAGGGACTTCGGCTCTCGATATGAAAACATAACTCACACATCTGAATTTACTTATTCTTTTAGAAACCCAGAGCTCTGCATCGCTGCCCTCTGCTGGACCACACTAGATATTGCAGGATTAAGGAGACTGAACCTCACTCTTATGTTGCCATTTCAGTTGATTACATATACATGAAATGTCCCGCCTTCGATATGCATCCATGCTACAGATGTCTTATGCATTGTGGCTGTCCTCTTTCAGGTCCTATGGCTATTGAAGAGCAGGTAACGGTCATCTACGCTGGAGTGAGGGGATACCTGGACAAAATGGAGCCCAGCAAGATCACCAGGTTTGAGAAAGCCTTCCTGCAGCACGTCCTGAGCCAGCACCAAGACCTGCTGTCCGCGATCAAGTAAGTCCCTACAGCATCTACAGGGTTCAACATGTGAGAAGTAGAAAGTACAGGTATTTGGGTTCAACATGTAAGAAGTAGAAAGTACAGGTATTTGTGTTCAACATGTGAGAAGTAGAAAGTACAGGTATTTGAGATCAACATGTAAGAAGTAGAAAGTACAGGTATTTGAGTTCAACATGTGAGAAGTAGAAAGTACAGGTATTTGTGTTCAACATGTGAGAAGTAGAAAGTACAGGTATTTGAGTTCAACATGTGAGAAGTAGAAAGTACAGGTATTTGAGTTCAACATGTAAGAAGTAGAAAGTACAGGTATTTGAGTTCAACATGTGAGAAGTAGAAAGTACAGGTATTTGAGATCAACATGTAAGAAGTAGAAAGTACAGGTATTTGAGTTCAACATGTGAGAAGTAGAAAGTACAGGTATTTGAGTTCAACATGTGAGAAGTAGAAAGTACAGGTATTTGAGTTCAACATGTAAGAAGTAGAAAGTACAGGTATTTGAGTTCAACATGTGAGAAGTAGAAAGTACAGGTATTTGAGTTCAACATGTAAGAAGTAGAAAGTACAGGTATTTGAGTTCAACATGTGAGAAGTAGAAAGTACAGGTATTTGAGTTCAACATGTAAGAAGTAGAAAGTACAGGTATTTGAGTTCAACATGTAAGAAGTAGAAAGTACAGGTATTTGAGTTCAACATGTGAGAAGTAGAAAGTACAGGTATTTGAGTTCAACATGTAAGAAGTAGAAAGTACAGGTATTTGAGTTCAACATGGAAGAAGTAGAAAGTACAGGTATTTGGGTTCAACATGTAAGAAGTAGAAAGTACAGGTATTTGGGTTCAACATGTAAGAAGTAGAAAGTACAGGTATTTGAGTTCAACATGAGAGAAGTAGAAAGTACAGGTATTTGAGTTCAACATGTAAGAAGTAGAAAGTACAGGTATTTGGGTTCAACATGTAAGAAGCAGAAAGTACAGGTATTTGAGTTCAACATGGAAGAAGTAGAAAGTACAGGTATTTGGGTTCAACATGTAAGAAGTAGAAAGTACAGGTACTTGAGTTCAACATGTAAGAAGTAGAAAGTACAGGTATTTGGGTTCAACATGTAAGAAGCAGAAAGTAAGAAGCAGAAAGTAAAAAGTCGTTATAATAACTAAAATAAGTAGTGGAGTAAAGTACCAACAAAATGTACTTAAGTACAGTAATGAAGTATTTGTACTCCCCTTCTTCCCACCTCTGGTCATAATTATAATTCTGTATGCATTTCCTGACGCTACTCTTCTTCATTGCAGGGCTGAAAGTCAAATCTCAGACGTGTCCGATGCTAAACTCAAGCAAGTCGTGTTGAGCTTCCTCTCCACCTTCGAGTAAAGGCATGAGCTCCGGTTGTTTTCATGTTTACTTAGTGCAACATCTGTTATACTTTCTATGAACTTCAACAAAAGAAGATAAGTGACGCTTCATCTTTAATGTACAGATATCTCATAAAACAGAATAAAGTATTCCAACTCGTCGACTCCATCACCTCTTTTTGTGACTTTGAGCTCTTTCTGTTTGTCTTGATGAAGAAGCTGTTCGTAAGTCTCACACCTCAGTTTGCTGTCCGTTTACGCCGGTTGCTAAGCAACATCGTTATGGGGAAATGCAAGTCTGCGTCCAAATGGTTGGAAGATAAGGAGGAAGCACGATCAATACTGTGTATAGTCAATGTGAGGTGAAGTGTGTCGCCATGGTAACCGGTTAGAACTCCAAGTGGCGATGAGGTCTTAAACGTGTATGGAGAGGGTCTTAAAAAAGGTCTTGTACAGTATTTGTTTTGACTTCAGGATTCCTGGATATACCCTGGTTATTACTAAATATATAACGGTTAAAATATCCAGACAAATTCAAATAAAGCGCACAGCAATGCCTTCAAACTATTCTTAAAATCCTGCTTTATATACACATCCTATGTGATTTAAAGGGGTCCTATAATCCACATTTTCAGGTTCATATTTGTCATTTGGGACTTGAGCCTTTACAGACCATTTACTTGCACTAAAACCTATATACAAGGGAACTAGTTTGCCATGATTTAAAATAATGTATCGATGAAATCATTCTTGACATCTTCACAACACATTGGGAACAGTTTGAGAGTAATTGCACGGCTGAGAGCTGGTAAAATGTATTCTATCTTTTTGTCCAGAAAAAAATGGAAGTGCTTTTAACGAGAGGACGACGGGGCTTAACGAGGATTTACATAATGGCTGACATCTGTTTCATTACACTTCCCACAGATCAGACGCTTTGTGGAGAATCATTATTATAATGGTGGCAAATAAGGCATCAAATCATTTTCTAAGGAACTGACTCTGGGTTTTCTTGTAGCCCGTTTTCGTAGTTACTTTAATATCACAACACTCTTTAAAGCTCCAGTGTGGCTAATCATGATCAACACATTGTTTAACGACAGGCCTTCTGGTTGCTTCTTCTCCACATTGTATATGACGACCAATCATTAAATCAGGATGTCTCTTAACGTGCCACATTTCTACAGGAAAAGCTGAGTATCACCATGCCCATCTGTACCATGCATTTTGATTTTAACCCGCGGGAGTCTGAAGGGTAATTGTTATAACGTGCCACATATCAAAATGTTCAGGACAATCTCTGGTCTTGCTAGAAATGCAAGTAGTTCATGTTAGAGCACTGTGTGATGAGATAATTAGATACAAAGCGGAACATTTGACATCTTCAAAACATTTTAAGCCGTTTTCTCTCTGAGTGGGCGGGTCCTTAGTGACGAGATTTCCTTGACGGACACAAATCCAAACACACAGCGAAAAGTCAAGCAAAGTCTCGCGAGAGGTTGTGCTGGAAAGCTACAGTTCCAGCTATTTCGGAGTTATCTGTGTAATCATATTTCTACTCCTTATAATCGAAAATATATTGTTTAAATACGTAAAATATGCGCACTGCCACCGACTCCAGAGGAACATCTATGGTACACATAGATGTTATGTAATGCGAAGGACAAAACCTACCAAACACTGAAACTACAGCGCCCCCTGCTGGTGTGGATAACTTTAATGTCTTGAAATCAGACGTTTATTTTTTTACATTTCCATCATTTTGGATTTCATTCTGTTATATAAGTCTTAAACATTTTTAGCCATCACATTCACAAATGTTTGACCCCACAGTAATTACAATCTGAAATAATGCTTTCTATTATATCAGGCTTTCAATCTAGAGCCCCGGCTTTAACATTATTATTTTTCTTCTACCAGATTGAGACCGTTTACATTTACCATTTCCTGCACACACACAAATTAAAATGACGAAAATCAATGTTTTTAATCTGGGACACAACCCAGACTGTGAAAATTGATATTTAGAAATGAACAAATATTGGGTATTTATGATCTGGACCGAAGGATTTAAACTCAATAAAATGGAAAAATATGCAATAATTTACGGAAATATTAGTGGGTTTTTTTTTAAACTGAACCAAAGGTTTATAATTGTAATATTGCTTGAACCCCATGCTTTGATTTGTGTTTAAAGGTCCCATGTCATGCTTTTCCGGTTATCACGCGTCCCCTTGTGTTATGTAGCTTGTTCTGCATGTGCACGGTCTGCAGTCACAAACCCTCAAAGCGCACCCTGCAGCGAGTAAAACTCTGACACAGAGAAGACCTGTCTGCTGCCCCTGAACGCCTCGCTGAACAGTGACGTCCAATCTGCGGAGCCGTTACGTTTGGACCAATCCGGACACGGACGGCTCACTTGTGTGGGGTCAGCGAGACACCGCGGAACTCAACCCGGGCACACACACACACACACACACACACACACTCCCAGCCAGGCTGCGGGGGTCCTGTACTTTTTTCTGTATTTGGATTTTATTTACATGTATATGAAACGGAATACATTTGTGTGTGCACGTGTGTATTATGAGACTGTTCTGAGCCCATAGCCACTGGACTCACAGGGAGGGGGGGGCAGGAGCTCCAACAAGTCGTGTAGGACACAGAGTGAACCACAGACTACACGGAGAAGCTGTGAGAAACCAATGTGAGTTTGGAACATTGAACGATATAAATGTATTCTAGTCGAGCTCAACGATGGAGTTATGATCAGTAGAAATGGCCGTGGGACCTTTAAGTGATTTCAGTGGAAAGATAATCAACAAGCACTTAATCCTAAATTAGTCTTTATTACTCAAAACATGTAAATCATAACAGTGAATACAATTTGTGAATGGAATCCAGAACTCTGTGACCGGCCCTACTTTAGGACAACACAAGTGAGGAAGTGCATATTAAACATTTCATAATACCACGGGTGAAGAAGTGCACGGTTCATATTTCTTATTGACACATTGTGCTGATTAAATCCTTAGTGACGCAAACGTAAGACTAAAACACGCAGAGGTTCGTTAAATAATACAATAAGAAATAAATAGCATTAAAAGCGGTTACACCCAGTACTGTTTGGGGTGCACGGCGGGGCGGGGGTGCTTGTGTTTGTGCACGTTGTTCTGTTTCACGTAGCACGGGTCGTAGTAATCCCACTCCAGAGCCGAGGACAGGACGCCGTTAGAGAGGCCGTCGCTGTCAGCGGACAGGATCCTCAAGGACACTCCTGGGGAGGACAGGGACATCACTACTTTACTTTGTTTAAACATGTGTCCCCTCTTCTTCATGTCTCTTCTACATCAACATGTGTCCCCTCTCTACATCAACATGTGTCCCCTCTTCTTCGTGTCTCTTCTACATCAACATGTGTCCCCTCTTCTTCATGTCTCTTCTACATCAACATGTGTCCCCTCTTCCTCATGTCTCTTCTACATCAACATGTGTCCCCTCTTCCTCATGTCTCTTCTACATCAACATGTGTCCCCTCTTCTTCACGTCTCTTCTACATCAACATGTGTCCCCTCTTCTTCATGTCTCTTCTACATCAACATGTGTCCCCTCTTCTTCATGTCTCTTCTACATCAACATGTGTCCCCTCTTCTTCATGTCTCTTCTACATCAACATGTGTCCCCTCTTCCTCATGTCTCTTCTACATCAACATGTGTCCCCTCTTCTTCACGTCTCTTCTACATCAACATGTGTCCCCTCTTCCTCATGTCTCCTCTACATCAACATGTGTCCCCTCTTCTTCATGTCTCTTCTACATCAACATGTGTCCCCTCTTCTTCATGTCTCTTCTACATCAACATGTGTCCCCTCTTCCTCATGTCTCTTCTACATCAACATGTGTCCCCTCTTCTTCGTGTCTCTTCTACATCAACATGTGTCCCCTCTTCTTCCTGTCTCTTCTACATCAACATGTGTCCCCTCTTCTTCATGTCTCTTCTACATCAACATGTGTCCCCTCTTCTCCGTATCTCTTCTACATCAACATGTGTCCCCTCTTCTTCTTTACATCAACATGTGTCCCCTCTTCTTCACGTCTCTTCTACATCAACATGTGTCCCCTCTTCTTCATGTCTCTTCTACATCAACATGTGTCCCCTCTTCTCCATGTCTCTTCTACATCAACATGCGTCCTCTCTTCTTCATGTCTGAATGAGCTGATAAGATTTTGGCCACTTGATGTCATAACGATGTGTTGTCTTGGTAACCATCAGCCAATCAGCAACAAGGTACCCCCCCCTTATCACCTGAACCTCCTCTAGAGCACCATTGAGTTCTTTATAACCAAATGTCTCTCTGAGGGGCGTGGGGAGGGGCTCCTTGTTTTCATCTAAGTCACAGACAGAGAATCAGCACTTTGGAAACAGGGCTGAAACAGAGGGGATTATGGGTAATGCTGCAATGATCCGTTTGGTGTGTCAGCCAATCAGAGACAGGCTCTGTATATTATATTATATAATATATATATATATATAATATATATATATATATATATATATATATATATATATATATATAATATATATATATATATATATATATATATATGAGCCCTGTACTATATCGATGAGAAACAGTGTGATAGGGACTTTAACATCTTAGTGAAGTAGACAGATCTGTACCCGCACTGGCTCCGAAGTCGCTGTCCAGTCCCGGTCCGACTGCAGACGAGTTCAGACCGGACTCCGCTGACGGAGCGTTACTGAACTCGCACTCCATCTCCGCCTTATCAAACACCAGCACGGCTACACCTGGACTCAGGTCCCTCAGCATCTGGTGAGCGCTCCTGCGACGCAGGTGACCCTCGGGTTGGACCTCCTGCTGGGAAACAAAGGACAGATCTCACCATAGATGGAGGATGGGGTGATGTGGTCGGGTGGAGGTCATGAGGATAGGGGTGATGTGGTCGGAGCGTCGGGTGGAGGTCATGAGGATAGGGGTGATGTGGTCGGGTGGAGGTCATGGAGGATAGGGGTGATGTGGTCGGAGCGTCGGGTAGAGGTCATGGAGGATAGGGGTGATGTGGTCGGAGCGTCAGGTGGAGGTCATGAGGATAGGGGTGATGTGGTCGGAGCGTCAGGTGGAGGTCATGGAGGATAGGGGTGATGTGGTCGGAGCGTCAGGTGGAGGTCATGAGGATAGGGGTGATGTGGTCGGAGCGTCAGGTGGAGGTCATGGAGAATAGGGGTGATGTGGTCGGAGCGTCAGGTGGAGGTCATGGAGGATAGGGGAGATGTGGTCGGAGCGTTGGGTAGAGGTCATGGAGGATAGGGGTGATGTGGTCGGAGCGTCAGGTGGAGGTCATGGAGGATAGGGGTGATGTGGTCGGAGCGTCAGGTGGAGGTCATGAGGATAGGGGAGATGTGGTCGGAGCGTTGGGTAGAGGTCATGGAGGATAGGGGTGATGTGGTCGGAGCGTCAGGTGGAGGTCATGGAGGATAGGGGAGATGTGGTCGGAGCGTCAGGTGGAGGTCATGAGGATAGGGGTGATGTGGTCGGGTGGAGGTCATGGAGGATAGGGGTGATGTGGTCGGAGCGTCGGGTAGAGGTCATGGAGGATAGGGGTGATGTGGTCGGAGCGTCAGGTGGAGGTCATGGAGGATAGGGGTGATGTGGTCGGAGCGTCAGGTGGAGGTCATGGAGGATAGGGGTGATGTGGTCGGAGCGTCAGGTGGAGGTCATGGAGGATAGGGGTGATGTGGTCGGAGCGTCAGGGTGGAGGTCATGGAGGATAGGGGTGATGTGGTCGGAGCGTCAGGTGGAGGTCATGGAGGATAGGGGTGATGTGGTCGGAGCGTTGGGTAGAGGTCATGGAGGATAGGGGAGATGTGGTCGGAGCGTCAGGTGGAGGTCATGGAGGATAGGGGTGATGTGGTCGGAGCGTCAGGGTGGAGGTCATGAGGATAGGGGTGATGTGGTCGGAGCGTGGGTAGAGGTCATGGAGGATAGGGGTGATGTGGTCGGAGCGTCAGGTGGAGGTCATGGAGGATAGGGGTGATGTGGTCGGAGCGTCAGGTGGAGGTCATGGAGGATAGGGGTGATGTGGTCGGAGCGTCAGGTGGAGGTCATGGAGGATAGGGGTGATGTGGTCGGAGCGTCAGGTGGAGGTCATGGAGGATAGGGGTGATGTGGTCGGAGCGTCAGGTGGAGGTCATGGAGGATAGGGGTGATGTGGTCGGAGCGTCAGGGTGGAGGTCATGGAGGATAGGGGTGATGTGGTCGGAGCGTCAGGTGGAGGTCATGGAGGATAGGGGTGATGTGGTCGGAGCGTCAGGGTGGAGGTCATGGAGGATAGGGGTGATGTGGTCGGAGCGTCAGGTGGAGGTCATGGAGGATAGGGGTGATGTGGTCGGAGCGTCAGGTGGAGGTCATGGAGGATAGGGGTGATGTGGTCGGAGCGTCAGGTGGAGGTCATGGAGGATAGGGGTGATGTGGTCGGAGCGTCAGGTGGAGGTCATGGAGGATAGGGGTGATGTGGTTGGAGCGTCAGGTGGAGGTCATGGAGGATAGGGGTGATGTGGTCGGAGCGTCGGGTGGAGGTCATGGAGGATAGGGGTGATGTGGTCGGAGCGTCGGGTGGAGGTCATGGAGGATAGGGGTGATGTGGTCGGAGCGTCAGGTGGAGGTCATGGAGGATAGGGGTGATGTGGTCGGAGCGTCGGGTGGAGGTCATGGAGGATAGGGGTGATGTGGTCGGAGCGTCGGGTGGAGGTCATGGAGGATAGGGGTGATGTGGTCGGAGCGTCGGGTGGAGGTCATGGAGGATAGGGGTGATGTGGTCGGAGCGTCGGGTGGAGGTGAGCAAGCGGGCCGCTGAGTTGTGGACGTTTTGAAGTTTTTTTCGTGTGAATGCAGGTGATGCTGTTGCAGTCATCCAGTCGGATGTTATGAAGCCATGGATCAAAGCATTCACATTGAAACACTTCAAGAAGTCCCAACATCACTGTGGGAATTGGTTTCGGATTATTTAATGATACTTTGATTTGAAATATAACAAATTTTTTAAAAAAAAAGCAAATCTTTTGAAAGCAATTTTGATATTGGATTTATAAATGTTATTGTGTTGCCTTTGTTCACACAATTTTATATTTATTATCATGTTTTTTTAAATTATATGTTTTGTTCCGTTTTTGTTTCTTCCCCTCTGAAAGCGTTATATTCATCATCAGTGCAGCTTTATGTAACATGGTGACTTGTCTCTGTTGTGTTGCGTTGTCATGCATTTCCCACTTTGTTTAGATGGAGCATCACATGCATCGGCTTCAGAAGTGTTTGATGCATATCCTCTAGTCTAATCATTCAACCTGCAATACTCCATACTGCTTTACAGTGTCCCTTCCCTCAGGACAGAGGTGGGGACGGAAGAAGTGGAGTACAAATACTTTGTTACTGTACTTAAGTACATACTTTTTCTGGTATCAGCACTCCACTACTTATTTTTCTACTTCTCACATGTTGAACACAAATACCTGTACTTTCTACTTCTTACATGTTGAACCCAAATACCTGTACTTTCTACTTCTTACATGTTGAACCCAAATACCTGTACTTTCTACTTCTTACATGTTGAACTCAAATACCTGTACTTTCTACTTCTTACATGTTGAACCCAAATACCTGTACTTTCTACTTCTCACATGTTGAACCTAAAGACCTGTACTTTCTACTTCTCACATGTTGAACTCAAATCCCTGTACTTTCTACTTCTTACATGTTGAACCCAAATACCTGTACTTTCTACTTCTTACATGTTGAACCCAAATACCTGTACTTTCTACTTCTTACATGTTGAACTCAAATACCTGTACTTTCTACTTCTTACATGTTGAAACCAAATACCTGTACTTTCTACTTCTTACATGTTGAACTCAAATACCTGTACTTTCTACTTCTTACATGTTGAACTCAAATACCTGTACTTTCTACAAGTTGAAACCAAATACCTGTACTTTCTACTTCTTACATGTTAAACACAAATACCTGTACTTTCTACTTCTTACATTTTGAACTCAAATACCTGTACTTTCTACTTCTCACATGTTGAACTCAAATACCTGTACTTTCTACTTCTTACATGTTGAACTCAAATACCTGTACTTTCTACTTCTTACATGTTGAACTCAAATACCTGTACTTTCTACTTCTTACATTTTGAACACAAATACCTGTACTTTCTACTTCTTACATGTTGAACTCAAATACCTATACTTTCTACTTCTCTCATGTTGAACTCAAATACCTGTACTTTCTACTTCTTACATGTTGAACTCAAATACCTGTACTTTCTACTTCTTACATGTTGAACTCAAATACCTATACTTTCTACTTCTCTCATGTTGAACTCAAATACCTGTACTTTCTACTTCTTACATGTTGAACTCAAATACCTGTACTTTCTACTTCTCTCATTTCCCAAACAGTTGGTTCCTTTAGTCTGAATGTGTGTTTGGTGCGTGATCATTATTCTTCAGAGTCACTGCGTGCCTATTGATTTTAACACGATCCGTGTATCCATCACTTCCTGGTCTTCTCCAAAGAAGAGGGACCAATGGAAACGTTGTCATGTTGCCGTTGGTCACCATGGAAACGTTCATTAGCTAACAATGACATTATTGTTCTATTGATATAAAGGGAGGTCAGGTACTCTTTAAAGCAGCTGCTAGCTATGGGTACTTTTTACTGAAGTACACTTCAAAGCCTCTTTACTTTGACTTGAGGAAAGAAGTTTAGTCAGTACTTCTACTTTCACCAGAGTATTATTAAACACGAGTATCTGTACTTCTACTTGAGTAAAGAATGTGTGTACTTTTGCCTCAGGACTCACCGTGGGAGAGTTCGGCGGCACCAGGTTCACTCTGGTCTCGGCCTCAGAGTCGCTGGACTGCGGTAACACCGGAGCGCTTTTACCCCACCGCTGAGTCCCGGTGTTTTGTGACCGGGGGTGGAGGTACATTCTCGGGCTTAACTCCGCCGCAGAGGAGGGGGCCCGGATGGAGCTCGGTGCCCTCAGAGACCCTGTGGCCCCATCTGGCCTCAGGAGCAGGATCCGGTGCTCCACCCCACCACCGACCCTCTCCCTGGACGAAGCCCGGGATGAGGTGACCGGGTGTTGTAAAATGGGCTCGGATAGAGACAAATAAGCTCTCCTAACGTCCTGTAAAGCGGGGAACCCCCCCACAGAGAGCCTCATGGGTCCCTGCAGGGAGCAGGAATCCAGCAGCATCTCCTCCCCGTCCCCCTTCTTCTGGGACAGGATCAGGAACTTGTAGCCCAGAAACAGGCAGTTGAGCAGCAGCAAAACCACCACGCAGGGGATCAGCAGGAGCACCACCAGGGTCAGGTTAGTCACGGGGAAACCTGGCTCCAGATTTGGCGAGGGGCTCTGGATTATCTGAGACATGCTAACATTGCTGATCTCAATTGTTGTGTCACGTGGCATCTGAGCACAGGTGTGTCAATCAATGCGGATTCCCGTGTGTTCAGAGTGTCGTGGATCTGATGACATCTTGCGAAGCTGCTTCTCACGCGCATACAGTCTCCAAATGGGGCTGTGGTCTTTCACCCTGCTTGCCTTCATTTTAGGTCACTCGTGAAGCTTGATCTGACACTATGCAACTCGCACTCAGTTAGCAGCCACATGCATTACAGATCCACAGGTGTGTCCTATCAAGTGCAGGGAATCACAGCTAGGTGGCAGCAGAGAGTCAGACTCCTGCAGCACGAGAGTCCTGCAGGGATTATGTTCATCTCCTCGTGGATGCATTACTAAAGGGGTTATATATTTGGAAAATATCACTGTACCAACCAAGGAAAGACTCACAATGCTGCAGAGGGACATACAATGACTCACAACGACTATGAGAAGCGGCAACACAACCACAAAGACGCACTAAATGAACTCAAAGAGAAACAAAAGGACGACGACATGAGGAACAAATACCAACACAAATAATTCCAGATTCTCTCTGCATAATTATAGTTCCGCAAAAAATACAGAACAACAATAGCATTGCAATTAAAAAAACATGGACAGACAAGTCAAATGTAACCTTAACCTTGATTTGTTGGACAGACACAAAGTTATCATGTGAAATATGAACATATAAATATTGAATCTTTTAAATATCAAGCTTTAATCATTTCCTCTTCACTGATTGGTCATTGTTAGCACATGATACCTGCCCTTTAAGAACCTGCACACCCTTTCCCTTTCACTCTGGGGAGAGAGAGGTTTTACTCTTTAGTTCGAGTGTTACTTATCCTTAATTCTTCGAGATGAACATATTGTCTTCCTTGCAGATGTTCACCAACCAAAGTGTGGGTTTTATGTATGAAGAAAAACTCCTGGCTTCCAAATATCACTGATCCGATCCCCGTGATGTACATCTCAACACCCCAGAAGGAGGACACAAGAAGATGGAGGTGTGTCGTCATGTGTTTTTATATTTGCATCCTTTCTGAAGCGGCAGTGAGTTTCTAGCACGAGCTTGTTTGCACCTGTTTTTTATTTATTTTTATTTTTTTACAGAACATACAACGACACATGTAACAACAAACAACTAAACAAAACATAACGGGGGGGGGTGCAAGGATGAGTTCCTAAGACAGCTGATTGTGACATACATAGGATATTTCATACACAATTGTTTGCACCTGTTGCCCACTGTACATTACATTACAGAATCATAAAGTACATCAGGTTTCATAGAGCAAAAACATTTCAAGTGCTGCTCAGCTGGCTTTAGAGGAGCCAGTCCTTTGTTAGTATATAAGTGCTTTATTAGTAGTTCTATCGCTCAAAGTGGAGTTGAAAGAGATGAGTTTTCAGTCTGGAAGGTGTGTGAGCTTTCTGCTGTCCTGATGTCAATGGGAGCTCATTCCACCATCTTGGAGCCAGGATAGCAAACCCACGTGTTCCTGCTGATGGGAACTTGGGTCCGCCTCGCAGCGAGGGTGCAGCGAGTCGTTTGGCTGATGCAGAGTGGAGTGCACGTGCTGGGGTGCACGGTTTAACCATGTCCTGGATGTAGGATGGGCCAGATCCATTCGCAGCATGGTACGCAAGTACCAGCGTCTTGAAGTGGATTCTAGCAGTTACCGGAAGCCAGTGGAGGGAGCGGAGGAGCGGCGTGGTGTGGGAACATTCAGGAAGGTTGAAGACCAGGCGAGCCGCTGCATTCTGGATGAGCTGCAGAGGTCGGATGGCACATGCAGGTAGACCAGCCAGGAGGGAGCTGCAGTAGTCTAGGCGTGAGATGACGAGAGCCTGGACCAGAACCTGCGTGGCTTTCTGGGTGAGCTGGGGACGCATCCTCCTGATGCTGTAAAGCGTGTATCTGCAGCAGCGGGTTGTAGCAGCGATGTTTGCAGTGAAGGACAGGTTGTTATCTAGGATCACACCCAGAGTCCTTGCAGTCTGAGTCGGGGAAACAACAGAGGGGCCGATGTTGATAGTCAGGTCAAGAGTGGGACAATCTTTTCCCGGAAGGAAAAGCAGTTCAGTCTTGTCAAGGTTGAGCTTGAGGTGATGAGCAGACATCCACTGAGATGCGTGCGACGACCTGGCTCTCTGAGCGGGGAAAGGACAGGATTAATTGGGTGTCGTAGCAGTGGTATGAAAAACCATGCGGGCTAATGACAGATCCGAGCGAGTTTGTGTACAAGGAGAAGAGGAGGGGACCAAGAACAGAGCCCTGAGGGACCCCTGTAGTTAATTGACAAGGGTCGGACTCGACTTTAAAGTGTGTGTATGTTTGTTCCTATTGTTTCATAATGTGTGCTCATGTGTATGGACTTGTGTAGTCCACTTATGCACCGCATGTTTATCACAAAGAAACAGAAAACAGAAGTATTTTTCCCCCTTTATTTTTCATGCTTTTCAAACATGTCCATCAGGTAATAATAATAATAATAATACATCCTTTCAGATTATATACAAACATTTCAAATCATTCAATAGAACATTTGACATATGAATCTCTGTTAGAGACAACTTTTTAGCATTTTGTACACAAAGTAGATCCTTGTACACAAGTATATATTTTGCTATTGTAATAAATCAATGCAAAAGATCCGTCATATGAGCACCATATAACTACAGCTAGTTCTGTTTCAGCTCTTACGGAAGTCTATACAGACTTGAATAGCACACCGGTATCCAGTACAGATAACCTTTGGCTTCAGAGTCAATGGACGCCCTCAGATACCAAAGACCCCATCCCTCATTCTCTCTCTGCTCGGCATGTCGTTGTGCGTGTCCCTGCAGAAAGTCGTCTCCTCTGAGCTTCGCTAAAGCGCCACTTGCCATTTTCCTCCAAGTGGATATCGGCACCTTGAGCCTTGTGGTGGAGAACAACACACTGGGCGAAGCTAGCTGAGAGCTAGCACTGAGCCAGGCTGTGTTTGATGATCTCCCGGGATTGAGGTGGGATTCTGTCGGGGAAAATCACCTGGAACTCCACCACCAGGTCACCTCTCTGGGAGGGGCTTTTGGGCATAGGAAGCCCCTCGCCTCGGAGCCGCCGCACAGCTCCAGGTTTGATCACATCGCTGCAGGGGAGAGGCATCATCCGGCTGTCCAGAGTCGGGACGTTTACCGTGCAGCCGCAGAGAGCCTGAGGGGGAAGAGGAGGAGAACATATTAAGAACACGCTTTATGAAGTCACACAATGGATACATAAGATGGTCTGGTCTGAAACTGAGACTCAAAGGCTTTCTTGTGTCTTAATGAGAATCTGAAGGCTCCTCCAGCAATGCAACATAAATACTTTAAGACATCTTGTTCAAATTCTGCAGGACACACACACACACTCGGTGTTACAGATGTTATGCGGGTCTGTTTCGCAGCTCCTGCGTGGGAGTGGAGTGAGCCAGAGGGAGATGGAGGGCGCTAGTCGAGGCTTGCTAATCTGTGCGTGGGTTCACTCGAAGTGAGAGGTGAGCGAGCCGAACAGCAGCTCCGATAGTGGCTGAGAGAGAGCTGTGATTGGTGGGGGCGGTCGGCGCTGAGGCTAAATTTAGATCCTGGTTTCTCTCGCGCTGCAGGGGCCGGCGAGGTAACTAGCGTGGGCAGAGGGGTCTGTCAGCCAGCCCATTGTGGCTCAGATCCCTGCAGCAGAACACCGTGTCCCCTCCTAAGAATATCACCAATCTCTCCCTCCTCTTGGCTCGGATCCTCCTTCCGGTTCGATGTCTTTTTGAAGCCTTTCTGTCATCGTTGTTCTCTGGCTTCTGTTACGCAAACACATAGGAAGTGGTGGGTGGAGGTGAGCCTGTATCTGAGTGGGTGCAAGCTGCTGGCAGTTACATATATATACTTATATATATGTATAGTAGGAGATGTATAGGCTTATATAGAACAATGAGAAACCCAGATTATATCTTCTTCCTTTGTTCTTCTTCTTTTAAACGCGTTATCTTTATGTTGCATTGTGGGACTGTTTTACATGTCAGTGTGATAGGCACTAAGACACGTCTTAATGTGTGTCTGTTGGGATGTGAGTCCAGGGACTGCAGAAGGCTTCCCTACATGTTCCCCGTCTTAAACCTTTCCTGAGAATACTTTATGAATTGCAAGGTGCCCTCGCGAGCCTCTAAATAGAATGAATTATTAATGATAGCGTCTTCTCTTTTTGAGATAGATGTATTCGAAGAGATCTGACAGTAAAGCCTTTGAGTCTTCCCGCCTGACACGATGACACTCACTCACCTCTTTGAGCGTGATCTTGGCGGTGAACACGATGTTGGAGCCGTCCCTCTTGTACTGCTGGTGCTCTTTGTCCCTGAGGATGAAGGTGATGTCCGCGGGGGTGTTGTTGGGGGTCTCGTCCCCCTCCCTGGGGAAAGTGATCTTGGTCCCTGCCTTCCAGCCTTTCTTCACCACCACGTTCAGCACCTTCTCCTCAGATCTCAGGCTGCGGCCGTCGGGGTTCAGGCGGCTCCGGGTGATCTTCACGTGTTTTGTGCAGCCCTGCATCACGTCCTCTAAGGTCACCAGAAGGTCGTGCACCACCTCGTCGCCCTGCAGTCGTCTCTGACCTCTCCGCAGACCGCCCTCGCCGCCAACGTGGCTGAAGGGGAAGCTTCTGAAGGGGTTAAAGAGGTCGTCGTCGTCCGCCTCGTTGCCGAAGATGTCGAAGTGGTCGGAGCCGTGGAAGGAGGTGGAGAAGGTGGCGTGGGGGTCGGTGTGGCAGGTGTTGCGGAAAACTTTCCCTTCCCTTGACGAGAATCCACTTTTAAGACCTGGACAATCAGAAAAGGTTCATTAACATCTGATTGGGTTTCGCTGAGCATGCTTCATATGATAGCAACACTTTAAATATACATGCAGAATGAAGTACGTACAGATGTTTAACCCTCAACCCAATATTCTTCCCTGCCAATGTTTCCTCTTTTCATTGAGCTTGTGGCGACTACACTCCCGATCAGTCACGAAGAGGTTAAACCTGCAGATGTAGGGTTCTTCCTCCCCGTCTACTTTCATGCAAATTCGGCAGGAAAAACTCTCACTGCTGAATCATTTATGAGCCCCCCAGCTGACGCTAAGCCGGTTTCCCGTCATGATCCTCGCTCTGCTCCCCAGTGCTTGGTGAATATGTAATGCTGCAGCAATAACCACATGTCTCTATCTAAGCTCTCAAACTCTAATGAATTCTCACCTTCTTCTCCAAACTGGTCGTAGATGCTTCTCCTCTTGGGGTCGTTCAGGATCTCGTAGGCTTCGGCGATCTCTTTGAACTTGTCCTCTGCGTCTGCATCGCTGTTCTTATCGGGATGGTACTTCAGAGCCATCTTCCTGTAGGCCTTCTTGATCTCGTCCTCGCTGGAGTCCGGCGAGACTCCCAGCACCTTGTAGAAGTCTTTGCCGGTGGGTTTGATGGCCAGGCACGGTGCTTCCGGCTCAGATTTGCTGCTTTCCTGTGGACACAAGAACAAGCACACTTAGTACGTTCATAAAAAGTGGTGCCTGCTACAAGAAGGCTGCAGATGAGGAGTGAGGGAGGACTTTATGTAAATATGAATGCCCTCGAGGAGACGCCATGGTTCATGCATCGGGCATCCTCCACTGTATATTAATATGCAGCACATCAATGCATTTTAAAGGCTGATGCACAAGACAGTGAGAGAGAGGGGGGAATAATTTTTTGCCCCAACGACCGAGATCTCTGCACTGATTGGCTGATCGCACATAGGCGACTTTTGCATTTTGGGTTAACACACTGCATCAGAAGTGACGATTCATTCACGACAAACAATATCCACTACTGATGCATTTACAGTTAATATAATTTGACTTGTGTTGCATTCAAATCAGAAGAGTCCCACATTCTTCATCGCAGGAATTTCCGATTCAAATATTATTAAACCTTCAGCTGAATTAAGAAACAACGGCTTTTAATTCCCGACATATTAACCATCATTCATCCAAATGTTCCGATTAAGTGGAGTCAGCTTTTTAGCAGACAGCATTAACACTGCCATGCCTTCATTAACTCTCGACAGCGTGAGGATTTGATGACACACAAACCGGTAAAAAGAGAGAAATAGAAACGTCTCTTACCCCTGACGAAGAGGACCCGGAGCTGTCTCCCCTGTGCATCACGCGCACCTTGCATTTCACATTGCCGTTCTTCTGCTTCATTCCAAACTGAGTCCAGATGAGAACCATGTTGCCGGTGCCGAGTGTTTCTGCCGTCTGTCCGTGGTGCTGAAGCTGCTCCGGTGTGTCTCTGCTCTCCTCGGTTTTCCGTTAAATAGCTCCTCTCCTCCCTCCCTTTCTCTCTCTCCCTCCCCCGCACCGTGACCGAGCTTTCCCCGGTCGTCGTGACGCGCAGCAGGGAATGCCGGTGTCCTCGCGCGCATCCATTGGTTCTCCGGTGATGATCCCCCGGATGTTACAGCCTTCTTCTCCTTGTGGAGACTTCTTTCCGGAGTTCTCGAGGGCAGCACCGAGCAGACAGTCACGACTCAGGAAAGAGAGGGTTTTAAATATATATCTCTCCCTGCTGTCTGCTCAGACAAACTCCAGACAGTCACCTGATGTAGCCCCTGTCCTCAAATGGCTTTCATTTTGTAAATACGAGCCCACGCCTTTTGAACATTTTAGATAGATTGAGAAAATGCAAGGAATTATTTTGGTTGGATATTTTATAAATAGCCTATAATTCTGCACTGGCGTAAAGTAAAGAGTTAAACCTATGATCACTTAGCGTCCATTAGCGACATCGACAAAGACAAATAAAACATAATCAAGGACGCATGTATTAACACTACAATCACTGACAATATGTTTGAGAACCTTCAATGTACATCTGAGATTTCATTGAAGCAGGCTTTATTCTTACATTATTAAAAAGGACATATCAGTGTGTAGTGTCTCTACTTTAAAGAGTCCTCTCCTGCTGATGGTCAGGTGTATATCAGTATGTAGTGTCTCTACTTTAAAGAGTCCTCTCCTGCTGATGTTCAGGTGTATATCAGTATGTAGTGTCTCTACTTTAAAGAGTCCTCTCCTGCTGATGTTCAGGTGTATATCAGTATGTAGTGTCTCTACTTTAAAGAGTCCTCTCCTGCTGATGTTCAGGTGTATATCAGTATGTAGTGTCTCTACTTTAAAGAGTCCTCTCCTGCTGATGTTCAGGTGTATATCAGTATGTAGTGTCTCTACTTTAAAGGAGATGTCCCGCCCCTTAACCTATCACTTACAATGTGTTGGAGCGCTAGCCAATAGCAGCGTGTGTGTTACATAGTGATGCCACTATCATGTTCCTGAAGTAAACAAAGGAGCTATCCGAAAGGTGGTATAGTAATACTTACAAAAATAAATACTAAGCCTTAGTAGTCTTATGTACTCAAAAATGGTACTTAATTAAATTGACTTAGTTATTCTCTAGCAATGAAAGAGACATTCTTGATGGAGTAAACTATTTTTCTGTGTTGTGGTGCTTTACTCCACTTCAAACATCTAAATATAAAGTGTGGCGGAGAGAAAATAGAGTGCCTTTTTTATAATTACGCCTATAATTGCAGTAAATTACAGTCCTTTCAAAGTTTCCATTTAATTCCCCGTGGCTTAATTTAACTTGCAGCCAAAGTGTTCTGATAATGGAGTTTCACTGCAAAGGTCAACGAGCTCTACAGACTGTGTGTGTGTGTGTGTGTGTGTGTGTGTGTGTGTGTGTGTGTGTGTGTGTGTGTGTGTGTGTGTGTGTGTGTGTGTGTGTGTGTGTGTGTGTGTGTGTGTGTGTGTGTGTGTGTGTGTGTGTGTGTGTGTGTGTGTGTGAATCCTCCTCCACACTTCTGCATAATCATTATGTTCAGTGTCTTGAACAATGAAGGCAGAGCGATGGGTGATGGCGGCAGCTCCAGGTTATGTAACTGAAATGTGTTGCTTTGGTGAGTCTTCTCATATCTTCCTGCTGTGAAATATCACCTAGAAATCCTGTTGATTGATGGAAGGAGGCTGTTTGTCCTGCCAGAAACAATGAGATGGGTCCATCATAATTATCAGAGGGGGAAAGTAGTGGAGTACAAATACTTCGTTACTTCGTTTACTTAAGTACATTTTTCTGGTATCAGCACTTTACTCCACTACTTATTTTTCTGACCACTTTTTACTTTGACTTCTTACATGTTGAACACAAATACCTGTACTTTCTACTTCTTACATTTTGAACCCAAATACCTGTACTTTCTACTTCTTACATTTTGAACCCAAATACCTGTACTTTCTACTTCTTCTGTAACCCAAATCTGTACTTTTACTTCTTACATGTTGAACTCAAATACCTGTACTTTCTACTTCTTACATTTTGAACCCAAATACCTGTACTTTCTACTTCTTACATGTTGAACTCAAATACCTGTACTTTCTACTTCTTACATTTTGAACCCAAATACCTGTACTTTCTACTTCTCATATGTTGAACTCAAATACCTGTACTTTCTACTTCTTACATGTTGAACTCAAATACCTGTACTTTCTACTTCTTACATGTTGAACCCAAATACCTGTACTTTCTACTTCTTACATGTTGAACCCAAATACCTGTACTTTCTACTTCTCACATGTTGAACCAAAATACCTGTACTTTCTACTTCTTACATGTTGAACCCAAATACCTGTACTTTCTACTTCTTACATGTTGAACTCAAATACCTGTACTTTCTACTTCTTACATTTTGAACCCAAATACCTGTACTTTCTACTTCTTACATGTTGAACTCAAATACCTGTACTTTCTACTTCTTACATTTTGAACCCAAATACCTGTACTTTCTACTTCTATGTTGAACTCAAATACTGTACTTTCTACTTCTTACATGTTGAACTCAAATACCTGTACTTTCTACTTCTTACATGTTGAACCCAAATACCTGTACTTTCTACTTCTTACATGTTGAACCCAAATACCTGTACTTTCTACTTCTCACATGTTGAACCCAAATACCTGTACTTTCTACTTCTTACATGTTGAACCCAAATACCTGTACTTTCTACTTGTTACATGTTGAACTCAAATAACTGTACTTTCTACTTCTTACATGTTGAACACAAATACCTGTACTTTCTACTTCTTACATGTTGAACTCAAATACCTGTACTTTCTACTTCTTACATGTTGAACCCAAATACCTATACTTTCTTCTTCTTACATGTTGAACCCAAATACCTGTACTTTCTACTTCTTACATGTTGAACCCAAATACCTGTACTTTCTACTTCTTACATGTTGAACCCAAATACCTGTACTTTCTACTTCTCACATGTTGAACCCAAATACCTGTACTTTCTACTTCTCACATGTTGAACCCAAATACCTGTACTTTCTACTTCTTACATGTTGAACTCAAATACCTGTACTTTCTACTTCTTACATGTTGAACACAAATACCTGTACTTTCTACTTCTTACATGTTGAACCCAAATACCTGTACTTTCTACTTCTTACATGTTGAACCCAAATACCTTGTCTCACTCCACGTTCACACTGTTCCATAGTCTCACTCCACATTCACACTGTTCCATAGTCTCACTCCACGTTCACAATGTTCCATAGTCTCACTCCACGTTCACACTGTTCCATAGTCTCACTCCACGTTCACAATGTTCCATGGTCTCACTCCACGTTCACACTGTTCCATAGTCTCACTCCACGTTCAAAGTGTTCCATAGTCTCTCTCCACGTTCACACTGTTCCATAGTCTCTCAATCCACGTTCACACTGTTCGTGGTCTCACTCCACGTTCACACTGTTCCGTAGTCTCACTCCACGTTCACACTGTTCGTGGTCTCACTCCACGTCCACACTGTTCGTGGTCTCACTCCACGTTCACACTGTTCCGTGGTCTCACTCCACGTTCACACTATTCCATAGACTCACTCCACGTTCACACTGTTCCATAGTCTCACTCCACGTTCACACTGTTCCATAGTCTCACTCCACGTTCACACTGTTCCATAGTCTCACTCCACGTTCACAATGTTCCATAGTCTCACTCCACGTTCACACTGTTCCATAGTCTCACTCCACGTTCACACTGTTCAATAGTCTCACTCCACATTCACACTGTTCCATAGACTCACTCCACGTTCTCACTGTTCCATAGTCTCACGCCACGTTCACAATGTTCCATAGTCTCACTCCACGTTCACACTGTTTAATAGTCTCACTCCACGTTCACACTGTTCCATAGTCTCACTCCACGTTCACACTGTTCCATAGTCTCACTCCACGTTCACACTGTTCCATAGTCTCACTCCACGTTCACACTGTTCCATAGTCTCTCTCCACGTTCACACTGTTCCATAGTCTCACTCCACGTTCACACTGTTCCATAGTCTCACTACACTGTTCCATAGTCTCACTCCACGTTCACACTGTTCCTTAGTCTCACTCCACGTTCACACTGTTCCATAGTCTCACTCCACGTTCACACTGTTCCATAGTCTCACTCCACGTTCACACTGTTCCACAGTCTCACTCCACGTTCACACTGTTCCATGGTCTCACTCCACGTTCACACTGTTCCATGGTCTCACTCCACGTTCACAATGTTCCATAGACTCACTCCACGTTCACACTGTTCCATAGTCTCTGTTTCATAGTCTCACTCCACGTTCACACTGTTCCATAGTCTCACTCCACGTTCACACTGTTCCATAGTCTCACTCCACGTTCACACTGTTCCATAGTCTCACTCCACAGGCTGAGATACAAAAAGTTCTGTAGAATAGATACTGCATGTATTGAACTTTTGTAGTTGTTGCCCCAGATGTCAGCACGGTAAGTCAGATACGGTAAGACTAGTGAACAGTAGAGAATGCAAAGTGATTTCTGATTACTTTGTTTAGTATGGAAATGCTTCTTGACAGCTTTGATTGTATGTTTTATGTGTAATTTCCAACTTATTGTGTCTACGACCATCACTCTCTGATTCCGTGGCCGAGACCCTCATTCATGCATTCGTCTCCTCCCGGTTGGATTACAGCAACGGAGTCCTGTTCGGGGTTCCCAGTAAAGCCCCGGACAGGCTCCAGTATGTGCAGAACTCGGCTGCCAGGGTGCTCACTCACACCAAGCCCTGGCAGCACATCACCCCCACCCTGATCCACCTCCACTGGCTCCCAGTCAAGCACCGTATCACCTATAAACTCCTTCTTCTGACTTACAAATCCCTCCATGCCCTCGCCCCCCAATACCTGTCTGTCCTTCTCCGCTACCACACTCCATCCCGGAAGCTAAGATCATCTGGACAGGATCTCCTCTCCACCCCCCGCACCAGGTTGCGGACTTTTGGTGACAGAGCCTTCAGTGTGGCATCCCCCACCCTCTGGAACTCTCTCACCCCCCCCGAAATCCGCAGCGCCCCAACCCTGGACATTTTCAAAAAAAAACTCAAAAGTTAGTTTAATAGGTTAAACGCTACTTCCCCCCCCCTACCCGACTTGTAAAGCGACCTTGGGTTTCCTGAAAGGCTCTATAAAAATATTATATATGATTTATTATTATTTATTATCTATTATCACCCCAAGACATGTAATTTCATGGACTCTTTCAATTTCAACCCCATCTATTTTTATTTGTGTTTTTGTTCTATGTTTACCGAACAGCATTAAAGTTTAATGATAGTTTATTTTTGTCAAACCATGTTTTTAATTTGTGCATTTCATTTTCTATGTTCTCCATTAGCTGTTCTAAATTCTCCCCAGAACAGAATATATTTGTAGGACATATTTCACGAAGGAAAACAAGAAATCCTATGTATACGTCTATTTACAAGGGCTTGTGTGATGTTCCAGATTATTAAAACGTGTGTGAAACTCATCGAAAAACATCTCGCACACTCATAATGTGGATAACTGATGTATCATCACTTCACGATGAAACTCTCATCTCCTCTGCTCCAATGCACCGTCCGCTGTGTGTGTTTCTGTCACAGCTCAAACATGGCCGTGCTTCCTGCTCTCCGATGCCCTTTTACATCCAATGGCTGCTGGAGTTTCCCGAGGATTTTCCGCTCGTCTTACAGGAAACACGAGACAAATTTGGTATGAAACATGTTGCCCACCTGAGCGTCATGCAGCAGTTCGCAGCTCGACATGTTCTATTCACAGAGAGAGGCAGTGAATCATTTCTCTCGGCCCACTGGAACAGTCTGACTGTGTTTCTCACACATTCACACCGTCTCCCTCAGAGGAACACAGACAAAGTGCCTGTCAGTCTCAGAGCAAAGAGCGATAATTAAAGCGCCAGGATGCAGAGATGCTGTTGTCGAGGAGGTGGAGGAGGAGGATATGCAGAGTGTTCTCGTTCCTGTATGTTCTCCTTCATACTCACACATGCTTTGAAAAGACGACATCTTTGTGCTGCTTACATAATTATGATAATATCTTCAAATCAAGAACCAACACAGTTGATAATCTGGTTTTCAACATTGATTGAAATGGGTCTTCTCGTCTCCCCACGGGTGTGCGTGTCCCTGCCGAGTGACATCTTTGGATAGGATAAGAGGCCCTGTTCTGCTTTTTGAGCATTCTCCCTTTCCTGTAGTGCAGGGGTGGAGAACCTTTTTCCTCTCAAGGGCCATTTCAATTTTTACAATATCCTCCGGGGGCCGTATACAAGTTATTGACCTCTGCTTAAAAATACTAAAATCACAGATTCATTTCGCCTTTCTTTCAGGCTGTGCAAAGAAAAACAACCTCTTAATCCAGATATGTTACCATGGTGTGGCATGACCACCAAAACAGAAAAGTATTTAGTTTCCTATCCATGTGAAAATGATTTAAGTGTGGGGGGGGGAGCTAACATCCTCTAGGGGGGTCCAGGGGCATGCTCCCCCGGGAAGACTTTTTTTAAATGTTGAAGCAGATTTATTTTTCTTTATGGATATTTTACAAATCACTCCCCTTTCAAACTGTGTTCTTGTTTATTAATAACAACTTTGTTTTACTGTCATATTAGTATTTTATACCCGTTTACTCTATTCTCTTATTTTGACGTGATGACACGTTCGGCTCGTGTGGTGTTCAAGGACCCTAACCTTGTCAGGAAAAACAGGCACTCGCTTGTTTAATTTTTTTGCGGTCTAGATTTCTCTAATTTTTTTCTTTTTTCATTGTGTTTATAAATTACCTCGAGGGCCGTACCAAATTGTCTCGCGGGCCGGGGGCCGGAGGTTCCCCACCCCTGCTGTAGTGTGTTCTCTAGGCTTTAGTGCATGTAAATGGTCTGCAAAGGCTGAAATCCCTGTGTTCCTGAACATGGTTACATCACTAGGTAACACTCACGCTCCTATTGGCTAGCGCTCCAACACATTGTACGTGATAGGCTAAGGGGCGGGAGATCTCCAAGCAAGTTGACCAATCACAACAGAGCCTGCCAGCTAACCAATCAGAGCAGACTGGGCTCTGGTTTCAGACAGAGGTAGAAAAGAGGTGCTGCAGCACAGGCAGTACGAGACAAATAAAGAGCTTTTTGAACATTAAAGCATGGAGACATGTAGAGGCACTACATACTGATATACACCTGAACATCAGCAGGAGAGGACTCTTTAAAGGACAGACACTGCATACTGATATACACCTGGACATCAGCAGGAGAGGACTCTTTAAAGGAGAGACACTACATACTGATATACGCCTGAACATCAGCAGGAGAGGACTCTTTAAAGTAGAGACACTACATACTGATATACACCTGGACATCAGCAGGAGAGGACTCTTTAAAGTAGAGACACTACATACTGATATACACCTGAACATCAGCAGGAGAGGACTCTTTAAAGTAGAGACACTACATACTGATATACACCTGAACATCAGCAGGAGAGGACTCTTTAAAGTAGAGACACTACATACTGATATACACCTGTACATCAGCAGGAGAGGACTCTTTAAAGTAGAGACACTACACACTGATATACACCTGAACATCAGCAGGAGAGGACTCTTTAACGTAGATGCACTACATACTGATATACACCTGAACATCAGCAGGAGAGGACTCTTTAAAGTAGAGACACTACACACTGATATACACCTGAACATCAGCAGGAGAGGACTCTTTAAAGTAGAGACACTACACACTGATATATACCTGAACATCAGCAGGAGAGGACTCTTTAAAGTAGAGACACTACACACTGATATACACCTGAACATCAGCAGGAGAGGACTCTTTAAAGTAGAGACACTACATACTGATATACACCTGAACATCAGCAGGAGAGGACTATTTAAAGTAGAGACACTACATACTGATATACACCTGAACATCAGCAGGAGAGGACTCTTTAAAGTAGAGACACTCCATACTGATATACACCTGGACATCAGCAGGAGAGGACTCTTTAAAGTAGAGACACTACACACTGATATACACCTGAACATCAGCAGGAGGGGACTCTTTAAAGTAGAGACACTACATACTGATATACACCTGAACATCAGCAGGAGGGGACTCTTTAAAGTAGAGACACTACATACTGATGTACACCTGAACATGAGCAGGAGGGGACTCTTTAAAGTAGAAACACTACATACTGATATACACCTGAACATCAGCAGGAGAGGACTCTTTAAAGTAGAGACACTATATACTGATATACACCTGAACATCAGCTGGAGAGGACTCTTTAAAGTAGAGACACTACATACTGATATACACCTGGACATCAGCAGGAGAGGACTCTTTAAAGTAGAGACACTACACACTGATATACACCTGAACATCAGCAGGAGAGGACTCTTTAAAGTAGAGACACTACATACTGATAAATACCTGAACATCAGCAGGAGGGGACTCTTTAAAGTAGAGACACTACATACTGATGTACACCTGATCATCAGCAGGAGGGGACTCTTTAAAGTAGAGACACTACATACTGATGTACACCTGAACATCAGCAGGAGGGGACTCTTTAAAGTAGAGACACTACATACTGATATACACCTGAACATCAGCTGGAGAGGACTCTTTAAAGTAGAGACACTACATACTGATATACACCTGAACATCAGCAGGAGAGGACTCTTTAAAGTAGAGACTCTACATACTGATATACACCTGAACATCAGCAGGAGAGGACTATTTAAAGTAGAGACACTACATACTGATATACACCTGAACATCAGCAGGAGAGGACTCTTTAAAGTAGAGACACTACACACTGATATACACCTGGACATCAGCAGGAGAGGACTCTTTAAAGTAGAGACACTACACACTGATATACACCTGAACATCAGCAGGAGAGGACTCTTTAAAGTAGAGACACTACACACTGATATACACCTGAACATCAGCAGGAGGGGACTCTTTAAAGTAGAGACACTACATACTGATATACACCTGAACATCAGCAGGAGAGGACTCTTTAAAGTAGAGACACTACATACTGATATACACCTGAACATCAGCTGGGGAGGACTCTTTAAAGTAGAGACACTACATACTGATATACACCTGGACATCAGCAGGAGAGGACTCTTTAAAGTAGAGACACTACACACTGATATACACCTGAACATCAGCAGGAGAGGACTCTTTAAAGTAGAGACACTACATACTGATATACACCTGAACATCAGCAGGAGGGGACTCTTTAAAGTAGAGACACTACATACTGATGTACACCTGATCATCAGCAGGAGGGGACTCTTTAAAGTAGAGACACTCCAGTAGTCTTACAAATGCAGGTTCAATCTCATTAGTATGCAGAAAAAGTGACAGGTCGCCCCGCCCCTTTTTGGCTTATTTTACCGGAAGTCCGGGCCCCCACTTCCGGTTTACAAAATACAATAAAAATAAAAATAAAAATAAAATAAAACCACATCCGGCGGATATCCCGCTTCCGGTTTACAAAATAAAATAAAATAAAATAAAACCACTTCCTGCGGATGTCCCGCTTCCGGTTTTAAAATAAAATAAAAATAAAATAAAAATAAAAAAAATGAGAAAAATAAAATGCCGTTGTTTCAATCAATTAATATGTATAGGATATATGTCCCGCCTCCTAACCACTTCCTGTGTGGTTAATCCTGTATATAGTATTGAATGTAACTTACAAATACTTGCAAATAACATGAGATGAATTAAAGCATCTAAAAACAAACATATATATTTTTAAACCTCTCTGTTCTTGCTAACAGGACACGATGGGTAAAAACATATGGTGGAGGAGGGGGAACACACACACACACACACACACACACACACACACACACCACACATTCCCCACCCCTCACCCCATCTCGTCTAAAATAAAAAGCCAGCCTCACTGTTAAATATTTTTCAAGTGAGAGAAAATGGCCAAGAGACGTCTGGATATGAATTTAATCAGCGAGACACCGGTAACAACTTACAGCCATCCATTGGGTGCTCCAAATCAAAGTAAAACATATAAAAACAGATATTTTAAAAAGTCAGCCTTTTATGCTAACGGATAAGGGAGGGGTAAAACCCCAGACCCCCTATGGAGAAAACCATAAACCCCCCTATGGAGACAACCATGTGTTAAACAGAGGGAGGTAGGTAATATACTTAAATATATATAGAAAGTCAGAGAATATTTATCTGAGCAAGATACATACTTTTCTGTATAAGCCGGCACGGGTGCATTTTGTACGAAACAGAGTTTTCGTACTCAGACCGCTGCAACAATTTCAAGCAGATCTCTGCGATATGCAGTCGCTGTCTGAATATAATGATGGCTTTAATTATTTGTTAACAGTCGTAAAATGTATTTAGAAAAAAGCCTATGCTCAAGTATTAAAGAAAAAGACGGGTACTGAGGTTGCCAAAGCTTTTGATACAGTTTTAACACACAGCGAGATACCTAAAAGTTGCAAACAGACGCTGGGGAAAGAATTCTTTAATAAAGTTTTTCAAAACTTGTTAAAGAAAAATAAGTATCGCACACTATACAACAGCCAGCGACATAAAGGCATGTGTGGTAGAAAGATTTAACCGTACGCTGAAAACTAAAATGTGGAGGTATTTTACAGCTAAAAACATTAAATAATTTGAACAGTAATTCACATCATCATCTCATAACAAAATAATCTAAGGCAACTACTTGCATTCAGTGACTTGATTTTTTAAATGAAAACCAGGGATATCTTTTGTTTTGCAGTCCATATCTCATTAAAAATATCTAATCTTAGTAACTATTAAAGAAAGAATGGGGACAATTCTGATTAAACCAGTTCAATACGCATTATTATTATTCTTATCATTCTTTATGAGCGCAGTAACGGTCAGGTATCTAATTACTTATTTATCTAGTATTCCATCACATAGTAACAGAGATGGTCAAACTGAAGTAGAGACATGGCAGAAATCCTACAATGAAGTGGGAACAGTGAAGGGGAAGTCTCTTTGAAGAGGGTAATAGTAGTTTAAAGATCTTAATGCCCCTTGATCATATTTTTTTTTATTTTAAAAAGACTGTTTCTCTAAAAGGCAAGTTTTGTGATTTTTAAGACTTTTTTTACAGCCACTCTGCAGATTTGTGTGTAATTCTCTCACAAAGGAACAGTAAGTCTCTTACATTTTTTGATAGTGTTTTTTATGTTTGACAACTTTACAACTGGTAGAAAGTTAAGTACTTTTTCTGAGCAGATTTTCTTTAAGACTGTGACTCTTAACAAACCAATTATTGTGAAGAGGGACCTCTTCACAATAACAATCAAGGTGGATCTGTGAAATGAAACACCTCTTCCCAAAGCGTGACTACCCTATTGAGGGCATGCGTCTAGGGCAGTAGGGTCTAAATCGAGGGGCCAGATATACTAACATGCAGAACGTACGGTATGTTTGAAAAAGACTAACCATTTATCCAGTTCAAGCTGTCTTTAAGATGTGACATCACGCTCTGACTATTTCCCATAAAATCGTGACAAACTATTACTTGTTCTTACATTTGAACTCTTGCTGCTTGGTTGAAAATGATAGATGAAAAAGAACTATTTTAAAAAGAGTCAAACCACAAATGTTTTAAGATTGTTACAAAATGTAAAAATACAAAAGGTGTATGCAACACTTAACAAAGGGTATAATATGAAGTAGTTGGTAAGGAAGGGGTTTTTCTTTAAGGGTGCAAAAAACTTTAGAACAGGGTAAAATATTCATTAATTTGTATTGAATTGAGTTTTCTTTTTTTGATTTTCAACATACTATATGACTTTTACATATTTCTGACGTACTATAATTTTTTGACTTTTTTCTGTAGAATCTTGACAAAACTATTACAGTACTTGTTCTTAAATGATGACCTATTGCTGGAGATGAGATGAAAAAGCTACAACGCTTAAAGAACTTTTTTCTAAAAACTCTCAATTCTATAACTGACTACCACCATTCAACGCAATAAGCCCCACCCTCCGCTCAGCAAATCATCTAAAACGAAGGACTGTTTTCAATTAAACAACCATTACAAAATGAAAATGTGTTTTATTTTTGCTTTCAGATATAGTAATAGTATTGTACACGAAACATTTAAAGTGGTCCTGGAATCTTCATTTTTTCAGAAACATTCTGTAACATTACCGAAGAAATTACACTTACTCTTTTTCTTGTGTTACCAAGATACTTTTAGATACAGTTTGGTGTCTGAAAACTGAAAATGGTTGAATATGAAGTACTTTATAAGGAATTCGGATTCTTTTAAAGGCAGATTTTGCCTTTATTTTCTCTTGCCAAGATACTTTTAGACACACTTTGAGGGATGCAAAACCTTAAAACTAGAAAATGAAGTACAGTCTGATTAGATTTTTTCTTAAAGACTGTTTCTCTAAAAGGTAAGTTTGTGATTTTAACAATTTTCCCTGACACTTGGCAGATTTGTGTGTAATTCTCTCACAAAGGAACTGTAAGATACACTTTGTATGTATGCAAAACCTTAAACTGAAAATAAAATACTTTGTCTGAATACATTTTCTTTAAAGGCACTTTTTTATTTTAACGCTATTTCAGTGGGAAAATACAGTTTTGTTGACATCAAGGCTTTTTTCTCTTTTCTTGTGTTACTAAGATACTTTTAGACACACTTTGATGTATGCAACACTTGTTCAGTTAAACAAGGGGTTTTTCTTTTCCTGATAAACTTACATATTTTAGTTATTTTATGTTACCAAGATACTTTGAGATCCACCCTGATGTACGCAACACTTAACAAAGGGTATAATATGAAGTATTTGGTAAGGAAGGGGTTTTTCTTTAAGGGTGCAAAACTTTAGAACAGTGTAAAATATTCATTAAATTGTATTGAATTGAGTTTTCTTTTTTGATTTTCAACATACTATTTGTACATAATGACTTTTCCATATTTCTGATATACTATACTTTTGACTTTTTTCTGTAAAATCATGACAAACTATGACTTATTCTTAAATTTCACCTATTGCTGGAGATGAGATGAAAAAGCTACAACGCTTAAAGAACTTTTTTTCTAAAAACTCTCAATTCTATAATTGACTCCTCCATTCAACGCAATGAGCCCCACCCTCCACTCAGCAAATCATCTAAAACGAAGGACCTCACTAAGACGATCGTTGTAAACTAGCCATGGAGCAGAGAAAAGCCAAGACTCCCCCCGCGAGTTGCAGTCAGGAACAGAGTCCACCAGCAACACCACCATGTGGGAAACCCGAATCTTGCAGTACTACTGCTGCTGATGCTACTCCTCGGGTCAAGAAGTCTCAGTTTAGGGACACAGTGAAATCGGAGTTGTTTCATATTCTGGAGATGGTGATGTATCGGTACAGAAAAGAAATCTGCAAAGAATGCCGACGCAGTAACCCCGACCAGAGGCAACACGATTGTCGGAATGACATGCCCGATTTCTTCTTCAGAAACAATTACAAAGCGTTAATGAAAAGACTTTGGCTCGCCGACTTCGTTGCAGTGATTGACCAGAGTCTTATTGAAAAAGGCATTTGCGAGGATAAACTGAAGATAGGAAGCGCTTCGGAAGCCTTTCTGCACAAGCTTGTAAAATGCAGATGCCTCAAGGAGAGACTTTAAATATCCATACAGAGTTGGATGGAGAAGAAGAAGAAGAAGACTAACAAACAGCAGTCGGATGGAGAAGAAGCCAGAGACTTGTTCAATGCAATGACTTTTTTCTTTAAGTAAAATAAAAATGGGAAACTACTATGCAAAACGCTCTGTATATATTGATCATAATGTAGTCCTTACCCGTTTAATAAATGTGATGATGGGGACGATTGAAAACAGAACGAGTAGTGACCCCCGTGTAAGCAGAATGGCTGAAGTTTGTAAACTGAAAGACATTTTGGATATCGTTCGTTCTGGCAGTACTATTCCGGGTCATTGGGAAACCATTGTAAACGAAACATTTAAAGTGGTCCTGGAATCTTCATTTTCAGAAACATTCTGTAACATTATCTCAGAAATGAAACAAACATCAAAAGTGTATCATGTGCTCTCATTGTATGCTCTGTTTGTAGATGTAATGCATCTCTGCGTCGAAAACAGCATACACGTGAATATTTTGACTGAAGTGAAAAAACTCCATCACGATATCTCCAGTAATATGGGGAATGCTAAGCTGGAGACTGTCCTGGGGATGCTACAATCAAGAAGGTTACCGAAAGATACACTTTTGTATTTAAAAGCTGAAAAGTAGATAATGAAGTACTTTGTGTCAGTAGATTTGGTTAGGATTCTGACTCTTAATGGCAGTTTGTCATTTTGAAGGTATTTCAGTGAAACAAGGCTGTTTTGAACATTTGACAGATGTATGCTTAAATTCTCTGGTAAAGTTACTGAAAGATACACTTTTCTTTTTAAAAAAGCTGAAAAGTAGATAATGAATTGTGCTTTGTGTGTACAGACACACAAAAAACACTGAAAACACAACAACAAGAAGGACTGTAATACACATGTATCAGACACGCTCCCTTGCTATAATGATGACAACAGTTTTGTACTGATTGTAGCATCCCCAGGACAGTCTTGTAGTGGAAATATTTCATGTGCTACCTTATAATATCCTTCATATGCTTAAACCAAATTAATGTTATTTCCTCTTGTTGTGCTTTCACCATTATTGTTCCTCTTTAAGGAACAATTATTGTTTCTCTTCCTCCTCTCCTTCCCCTCCTCAGTCAAGGCCAGAACTGCTTTGACTGCTGGGATTCTCACACAGACACATCATACATCCCTGCTCCGAGAACTGTTATGCTATCTCCTTCTGAAGGCCATAAGGCCAGATGGTGTCTCATAAACAGTTCTAACCGTGTGAATCCAGATTTATCATTTTCCCACTCCGTTCCCCATATAATCTCTGCTTTTGTTTTTGTTCTTTGCACTCTCTGGTAGACTTTTCAGACTCTGCCAGACCTGTGACATTTTTACCTTATTGTATCATGTATTTGAAGCTTCAAATAAATGACCAAAAGACAGCTTTCTCGATTCACCATTTATTTGTTTTTTACTCTGACTTATACTCTTTAGCCGTGTTTTGGGTCCTGAGATTTCCATAACAGTCTCCAGCTTAGCATTCCCCATATTACTGGAGATATCGTGATGGAGTTTTTTCACTTCAGTCAAAATATTCACGTGTATGCTGTTTTCGACGCAGAGATGCATTACATCCACAGAGCATACAATTAGAGCACATGATACACTTTTGATGTTTGTTTCATTTCTGAGATAATGTTACAGAATGTTTCTGAAAATGAAGATTCCAGGACCACTTTAAATGTTTCGTTTACAATGGTTTCCCAATGACCCGGAATAGTACTGCCAGAACGAACGATATCCAAAATGTCTTTCAGTTTACAAACTTCAGCCATTCTGCTTACACGGGGGTCACTACTCGTTCTGTTTTCAATCGTCCCCATCATCACATTTATTAAACGGGTAAGGACTACATTATGATCAATATATACAGAGCGTTTTGCATAGTAGTTTCCCATTTTTATTTTACTTAAAGAAAAAAGTCATTGCATTGAACAAGTCTCTGGCTTCTTCTCCATCCGACTGCTGTTTGTTAGTCTTCTTCTTCTTCTTCTCCATCCAACTCTGTATGGATATTTAAAGTCTCTCCTTGAGGCATCTGCATTTTACAAGCTTGTGCAGAAAGGCTTCCGAAGCGCGTCCTATCTTCAGTTTATCCTCGCAAATGCCTTTTTCAATAAGACTCTGGTCAATCACTGCAACGAAGTCGGCGAGCCAAAGTCTTTTCATTAACGCTTTGTAATTGTTTCTGAAGAAGAAATCGGGCATGTCATTCCGACAATCGTGTTGCCTCTGGTCGGGGTTACTGCGTCGGCATTCTTTGCAGATTTCTTTTCTGTACCGATACATCACCATCTCCAGAATATGAAACAACTCCGATTTCACTGTGTCCCTAAACTGAGACTTCTTGACCCGAGGAGTAGCATCAGCAGAAGTAGTACTGCAAGATTCGGGTTTCCCACATGGTGGTGTTGCTGGTGGACTCTGTTCCTGACTGCAACTCGCGGGGGGAGTCTTGGCTTTTCTCTGCTCCATGGCTAGTTTACAACGATCGTCTTAGTGAGGTCCTTCGTTTTAGATGATTTGCTGAGTGGAGGGTGGGGCTCATTGCGTTGAATGGAGGAGTCAATTATAGAATTGAGAGTTTTCAGAAAAAAAGTTCTTTAAGCGTTGTATTTTTTTCATACCCTGTTCTAAAGTTTTGCACCCTTAAAGAAAAACCCCTTCCTTACCAAATACTTCATATTATACCCTTTGTTAAGTGTTGCGTACATCAGGGTGTATCTCAAAGTATCTTGGTAACATAAAATAACTAAAATATGTAAGTTTATCAGGAAAAGAAAAACCCCTTGTTTAACTGAACAAGTGTTGCATACATCAAAGTGTGTCTAAAAGTATCTTAGTAACACAAGAAAAGAGAAAAAAGCCTTGATGTCAACAAAACTGTATTTTCCCACTGAAATAGCGTTAAAATAAAAAAAGTGCCTTTAAAGAAAATGTATTCAGACAAAGTATTTTATTTTCAGTTTAAGGTTTTGCATACATACAAAGTGTATCTTACAGTTCCTTTGTGAGAGAATTACACACAAATCTGCCAAGTGTCAGGGAAAATTGTTAAAATCACAAACTTACCTTTTAGAGAAACAGTCTTTAAGAAAAAATCTAATTCGTTCAATTCATTTTCTAGTTTTAAGGTTTTGCATCCCTCAAAGTGTGTCTAAAAGTATCTTGGCAAGAGAAAAAAAAGCCAAAATCTGCCTTTAAAAGAATCCGAATTCCTTATAAAGTACTTCATATTCAACCATTTTCAGTTTTCAGACACCAAACTGTATCTAAAAGTATCTTGGTAACACAAGAAAAAGAGTAAGTGTAATTTCTTCGGTAATGTTACAGAATGTTTCTGAAAAAATGAAGATTCCAGGACCCCTTTAAATGTTTCGTTTACAATACTATTACTATATCTGAAAGCAAAAATAAAACACATTTTCATTTTGTAATGGTTGTTTAATTGAAAACAGTCCTTCGTTTTAGATGATTTGCTGAGCGGAGGGTGGGGCTTATTGCGTTGAATGGTGGTAGTCAGTTATAGAATTGAGAGTTTTTAGAAAAAAGTTCTTTAAGCGTTGTAGCTTTTTCATCTCATCTCCAGCAATAGGTCATCATTTAAGAACAAGTACTGTAATAGTTTTGTCAAGATTCTACAGAAAAAAGTCAAAAAAGTATAGTACGTCAGAAATATGTAAAAGTCATATAGTATGTTGAAAATCAAAAAAAGAAAACTCAATTCAATACAAATTAATGAATATTTTACCCTGTTCTAAAGTTTTTTGCACCCTTAAAGAAAAACCCCTTCCTTACCAAATACTTCATATTATACCCTTTGTTAAGTGTTGCGTACACCTTTTTTATTTTTACATTTTGTAACAATCTTAAAACATTTGTGGTTTGACTCTTTTTAAAATAGTTCTTTTTCATCTATCATTTTCAATCAAGCAGCAAGAGGTCAAATGTAAGAACAAGTAATAGTTTGTCACGATTTTATGGGAAATAGTCAGAGCGTGATGTCACATCTTAAAGACAGCTTGAACTGGATAAATGGTTCGTCTTTTTCAAACATACCGTACGTTCTGCATGTTAGTATATCTGGCCCCTCGATTTAGACCCTACTGCCCTAGACGCATGCCCTCAATAGGGTAGTCACACTTTGGGAAGAGGTGTTTCATTTCACAGATCCACCTTGATTGTTATTGTGAAGAGGTCCCTCTTCACAATAGGAGGAACATTCAGAGGATGAAGAAGCATAAACATAACTTGTTTGTAAAACGGACAGCACGTTAGTTTCAAGAAAGATGACACCGTGTTTATGCATGACATGCAACATATCTTGAAGTCCTACAAAAAAAAACGTTGAAAAGGGGGGTGAGTATGTCTGTCTCTCGTGGGGGTTGGTTTGTTAAGAGTCACAGTCTTAAAGAAAATCTGCTCAGAAAAAGTACTTAACTTTCTACCAGTTGTAAAGTTGTCATACATAAAAAACACTATCAAAAAAAGTAAGAGACTTACTGTTCCTTTGTGAGAGAATTACACACAAATCTGCCGAGTGTCTGTAAAAAAAGTCTTAAAAATCACAAAACTTGCCTTTTAGAGAAACAGTCTTTAAAAATAAAAAAAGATATGATCAAGGGGCATTAAGATCTTTAAACTACTATTACCCTCTTCAAAGAGACTTCCCCTTCACTGTTCCCACTTCATTGTAGGATTTCTGCCATGTCTCTACTTCAGTTTGACCATCTCTGTTATTATGTGATGGAATACTAGATAAATAAGTAATTAGATACCTTACCGTTACTGCGCTCATAAAGAATGATAAGAATAAGAATAATGCGTATTGAACTGGTTTAATCAGAATTGTCCCCATTCTTTCTTTAATAGTTACTAAGATTAGATATTTTTAATGAGATATGGACCGCAAAACAAAAGATATCCCTGGTTTTCATTTAAAAAATCAAGTCACTGAATGCAAGTAGTTGCCTTAGATTATTTTGTTATGAGATGATGATGTGAATTACTGTTCAAATTATTTAATGTTTTTAGCTGTAAAATACCTCCACATTTTAGTTTTCAGCGTACGGTTAAATCTTTCTACCACACATGCCTTTATGTCGCTGGCTGTTGTATAGTGTGCGATACTTATTTTTCTTTAACAAGTTTTGAAAAACTTTATTAAAGAATTCTTTCCCCAGCGTCTGTTTGCAACTTTTAGGGATCTCGCTGTGTGTTAAAACTGTATCAAAAGCTTTGGCAACCTCAGTACCCGTCTTTTTCTTTAATACTTGAGCATAGGCTTTTTTCTAAATACATTTTACGACTGTTAACAAATAATTAAAGCCATCATTATATTCAGACAGCGACTGCATATCGCAGAGATCTGCTTGAAATTGTTGCAGCGGTCTGAGTACGAAAACTCTGTTTCGTACAAAATGCACCCGTGCCGGCTTATACAGAAAAGTATGTATCTTGCTCAGATAAATATTCTCTGACTTTCTATATATATTTAAGTATATTACCTACCTCCCTCTGTTTAACACATGGTTGTCTCCATAGGGGGTTTATGGTTTTCTCCATAGGGGGTCTGGGGTTTTACCCCTCCCTTATCCTTTAGCATAAAAGGCTGACTTTTTAAAATATCTGTTTTTATATGTTTTACTTTGATTTGGAGCACCCAATGGATGGCTGTAAGTTGTTACCGGTGTCTCGCTGATTAAATTCATATCCAGACGTCTCTTGTCCATTTTCTCTCACTTGAAAAATATTTAACAGTGAGGCTGGCTTTTTATTTTAGACGAGATGGGGTGAGGGGCGGGGAATGTGTGTGTGTGTGTGTGTGTGTGTGTGTGTGTGTTCCCCCTCCTCCACCATATGTTTTTACCCATCGTGTCCTGTTAGCAAGAACAGAGAGGTTTAAAAATATATATGTTTGTTTTTAGATGCTTTAATTAATCTCATGTTATTTGCAAGTATTTGTAAGTTACATTCAATACTATATACAGGATTAACCACACAGGAAGTGGTTAGGAGGCGGGACATATATCCTATACATATTAATTGATTGAAACAACGGCATTTTATTTTTCTCATTTTTTTAATTTTTATTTAATTTTTATTTAATTTTATTTAATTTTATAAACCGGAATCGGGACATCCGCAGGAAGTGGTTTTATTTTTATTTTATTTTATTTTGTAAACCGGAAGCGGGGGCGGGACATCCGCCGGAAGTGGGGGCGGGACATCCGGCAGAATAAGGCGGGACTTCCGGTAAAATAAGCCAAAAAGGGGCGGGGCGACCTGTCACTTTTTCTGCATACTAATGAGATTGAACCTGCATTTGTAAGACTACTCACTACATACTGATATACACCTGAACATCAGCAGGAGAGGACTCTTTAAAGTAGAGACACTACATACTGATATACACCTGAACATCAGCAGGAGAGGACTCTTTAAAGTAGAGACACTACATACTGATATACACCTGAACATCAGCAGGAGAGGACTCTTTAAAGTAGAGACACTACATACTGATATACACCTGAACATCAGCAGGAGAGGACTCTTTAAAGTAGAGACACTAGATACTGATATACACCTGAACATCAGCAGGAGAGGACTCTTTAAAGTAGAGACACTACATACTGATATACACCTGAACATCAGCAGGAGAGGACTCTTTAAAGTAGAGACACTAGATACTGATATACACCTGAACATCAGCAGGAGAGGACTCTTTAAAGTAGAGACACTACATACTGATATACACCTGAACATCAGCAGGAGAGGACTCTTTAAAGTAGAGACACTACATACTGATATACACCTGAACATCAGCAGGAGAGGACTCTTTAAAGTAGATACACTAGATACTGATATACACCTGAACATCAGCAGGAGAGGACTCTTTAAAGTAGAGACACTACATACTGATATACACCTGAACATCAGCAGGAGAGGACTCTTTAAAGTAGAGACACTAGATACCGATATACACCTGAACATCAGCAGGAGAGGACTCTTTAAAGTAGAGACACTACATACTGATATACACCTGAACATCAGCAGGAGAGGACTCTTTAAAGTAGAGACACTACATACTGATATACACCTGAACATCAGCAGGAGAGGACTCTTTAAAGTAGAGACACTAGATACTGATATACACCTGAACATCAGCAGGAGAGGACTCTTTAAAGTAGAGACACTACATACTGATATACACCTGAACATCAGCAGGAGAGGACTCTTTAAAGTAGAGACACTAGATACTGATGTACACCTGAACACCAGCAGGATGGGACTCTTTAAAGTAGAGACACTACATACTGATATACACCTGAACATCAGCAGGAGAGGACTGCCTGCACAGTAGAGGAACACAATACAAATATGAAAATGAGTATAATAGGACATTTCCTCAGACCGTGAGCTGAGGGCAGATTTGATAAAGTGCTCGTCCAGCATCACAAACCCTTTTCTCTGCCAACAATCCATCACGCCTGCTGCACCGCAATCTGTGCCTTTCTTTGCTCCAACCGCGTCTCTTCACCTCTCCTCTACTGTGCTGCTCTCCGTCTGAAATCTTTATATAAAACCCTTCGGTCCTAAATGCTCTCCACTCTCATCTGTATTTGGGACGTTTCTCACTATTTTCTGACTCTTTAAAGACCAAACGAAGAAAACATTGGATTATATTGATGACACTGAACCCTATGGAGCAGTGGTGTAAAGTAACTAAGTACATGTGCTCTGTACTTAAGTACAATTTTGAGTATTTACATGTACTTTTACTCCACTACATGTATTTAATCCCTTCAGTTACTTCACAGATCTGGATGAGTGATGTGAAATATAACCAAGTGTTAAATCAGACTTTAGTTCCACCTGGAGTGAATCCACCAGCTACCCTGCAGTCTACAAAGTACTTCAGACTAGCTGCACCTCCACCAGCTACCCTGCAGTCTACAAAGTACTTCAGACTAGCTGCACCTCCACCAGCTACCCTGCAGTCTACAAAGTACTTCAGACTAGCTGCACCTCCACCAGCTACCCTGCAGTCTACAAAGTACTTCAGACTAGCTGCACCTCCACCAGCTACCCTGCAGTCTACAAAGTACTTCAGACTAGCTGCACCTCCACCAGCTACCCTGCAGTCTACAAAGTACTTCAGACTAGCTGCACCTTCACCAGCTACCCTGCAGTCTACAAAGTACTTCAGACTAGCTGCTCCTTCACCAGCTACCCTGCAGTCTACAAAGTACTTCAGACTAGCTGCACCTTCACCAGCTACCCTGCAGTCTACAAAGTACTTCAGACTAGCTGCACCTCCACCAGCTACCCTGCAGTCTACAAAGTACTTCAGACTAGCTGCTCCTTCACCAGCTACCCTGCAGTCTACAAAGTACTTCAGACTAGCTGCACCTTCACCAGCTACCCTGCAGTCTACAAAGTACTTCAGACTAGCTGCACCTTCACCAGCTTTGAGAACACTTTCATGATCAATCATTATAAAACATATCATATATATTATTCTGAAATGGACCAATCTGCACAACGACTACTTTCACTGTCTTTACTATATTTAGATGAGAATACTTTCTACTTTCACTTGAGGGACATTTTGAATGCAGGACTTTTACTAACAGAGTATTCCTACACTCTGGTACTTCTACTTTTACTAAAGTACAAGATCTGGGTACTTCTACTTTTACTCAAGTACAAGATCTGAGTACTTCTCCTTTTACTCAAGAACAATATCTGAGTACTTCTACTTTTACTCAAGTACAAGATCTGAGTACTTCTACTTTCACTCAAGTACAAGATCTGAGTACTTCTACTTTTACTCAAGTACAAGATCTGAGTACTTCTACTTTTACTCAAGTACAATATCTGAGTACTTCTACTTTTACTCAAGTACAAGATCTGAGTACTTCTACTTTCACTCAAGGTCTGAGTACTTCTCCTTTTACTCAAGTACAAGATCTGGGTACTTCTACTTTTACTCAAGTACAAGATCTGAGTACTTCTCCTTTTACTCAAGAACAATATCTGAGTACTTCTACTTTTACTCAAGAACAAGATCTGAGTACTTCTACTTTTACTCAAGTACAAGATCTGAGTACTTCTACTTTTACTCAAGTACAAGATCTGAGTACTTCTACTTTTACTCAAGTACAAGATCTGAATACTTCTACTTTCACTCAAGGTCTGAGTACTTCTACTTTTACTCAAGTACAATATCTGAGTACTTCTACTTTTACTCAAGTACAAGATCTGAGTACTTCTACTTTTACTCAAGTACAATATCTGAGTACTTCTACTTTCACTCAAGGTCTGAGTACTTCTCCTTTTACTCAAGTACAAGACCTGAGTACTTCTACTTTTACTCAAGTGCAATATCTGAGTACTTCTACTTTTACTCAAGTACAATATCTGAGTACTTCTCTGCCTTGACAAGATAAGGTATTTTTTCATAATGACTCCCTTTCTCTTTTCTCCTCGAGCGGTAAGATCTGAAAGTACCATGATGTAACATCTCGGTCGGTGTCTGCATTTAAATCGACATTTCTGAGTAAGTTGTTTGACCATCTGCCGCCTGCAGACTTCAGTCTATCTCCACATTCGAGACATTTTCAGTCCCAGCCATGCGTGGGAGTTGGTACATCGGGGGGGAAGGTGCGAGACGAGAGTTTGAAAATCAGAACATCTAATTTCTCCTGGTGATAAAATATGAGTTGTTGTTGTTGTTGTTGTTGTGACATTTACTGGATGAGCCGTTCTGCTGTCTCTGCCCACGGCTGCACCCACATCTAAAACGTCTTTACAGGGAAACGTTCCTCGACTTTTTCCTCATTGTTAGAATATTTTCTCCTCAATGTCATGTTTACAATATTATTTCTGATAATTATTAGGTATTTTCTCATAACGACAACTTTATTTCTCTTAAAGGGGACCTATCACGCAAAATGCACTTTGTGATGTCTTCTTCTTCTAAAAATAGCATGATAGGTGACCTTTAAATATAAGGTATTTTCTCATAATCCTAATATTCATAATGAAATGTCCTTTTGGTGTTCTTTTGAAAATCTACTCCTTCATGCTGGCCCGTTCCTCAGCTAACACCACTCTCCTAAAGCAGCATGTTCACATCATATGCTCTCAGTATTATCCTCAGTATATTTAGATGTAAAAGCAAAAACAGTGGATTTATGTTTCCCTGGGAACTGCTGCCCCCTGCTGGTAGAAGCAGAGCATTGCATGAGCAAATGTTTGACATGTCGAGGATATTTCCCGCTGCAAAGCCAGACATATTATATAACAAAGCAAGAGGAAGACTAGACGACATCTGTGTGCTTTTTATCGAGGGAGATATCTGACAACGAGCCTACACACATTACTTATGTCGAAATGAACATGTATCCATATGTCTAAGGAACCTGTCTGTGTTCTTCTTTGAGCATACCACCAATCTGAGTTTTGTTTTCGAAGTCAAAGAAAGGGAGAACATATATGTTTAATGAACGATGAATTCATGTTCGGCTTTAGTGTGGTTTGATGCAGTCTCTGCTCGATTTCTCTCGTCGCTAGACTCAATACTTTGTTCAGTGCTTGTTCTGGATGTGTGCTTTAATACGGCTTTGTTTGTTTGCTTATTTCTGGCCGTTGATCACGCGTCCTGGAGAGCCAGCAGCATCACTGGTACACACAAACAAATCTGTCTAAACAATATATTCGTGATGTGTTATGGCTAGAGGATTTAGAGCAGGGGTGTCCAAACTTTCTTCACCGAGGGCCACACACAGAAGGTCTGGGCCGCTCGCGCGAGGTATATCGCCTCATAAATTCAGTTATAAGTTGGAAAAGTCAATCAAATGTCGGTAAATTATTCTTGATAGAGACGCTACATACTGATATACACCTGAACATCAGCAGGAGAGGACTCTTTAAAGTAGAGACACTACACACTGATATACACCTGAACATCAGCAGGAGAGGACTCTTTAAAGTAGAGACTCTACATACTGATATACACCTGAACATCAGCAGGAGAGGACTCTTTAAAGTAGAGACACTACATACTGATATACACCTGAACATCAGCAGGAGAGGACTCTTTAAAGTAGAGACACTACATACTGATATACACCTGAACATCAGCAGGAGGGGACTCTTTAAAGTAGAGACACTACATACTGATATACACCTGAACATTAGCAGGAGGGGACTCTTTAAAGTAGAGACACTACATACTGATATACACCTGAACATCAGCAGGAGAGGACTCTTTAAAGTAGAGACACTACACACTGATATACACCTGAACATCAGCAGGAGAGGACTCTTTAAAGTAGAGACACTACACACTGATATACACCTGAACATCAGCAGGAGAGGACTCTTTAAAGTAGAGACACTACACACTGATATACACCTGAACATCAGCAGGAGAGGACTCTTTAAAGTAGAGACACTACACACTGATATACACCTGAACATCAGCAGGAGAGGACTGCCTGCACAGTAGAGGAACACAATACAAATATGAAAATGAGTATAATAGGACATTTCCTCAGACCGTGAGCTGAGGGCAGATTTGATAAAGTGCTCGTCCAGCATCACAAACCCTTTTCTCTGCCAACAATCCATCACGCCTGCTGCACCGCAATCTGTGCCTTTCTTTGCTCCAACCGCGTCTCTTCACCTCTCCTCTACTCTACTTGAAAATGCTTTAAGAAAAAACCCGCTCACAGCTCTCCAGAGGGGTTCAGCTGTTCCGTTGGCAGCTCATTCCTTCAAACAGAAGCTCACAATAAGGGAAATAAGGAGGGTATATTTCAAGGTTGCTATGTGAATGTTATTGGGCTTTTTTCTCATCAACTTAGATTTGTTAGAACATGTTTCCAACTTGAATTGACTGAATTTATTTGAACATTTGGCCTATTAAAGGTGGGGTAGGTAAGTTTCAGAAACCGGCTCGAGTGCACTACAATTTGAAAGTACACCGCCGAAAAGAATCCGCCCCTTCCTTGAGACTTCCTCACCTCCTCCAACACACATGAACGCGCAATACACGCCCAATTACAGCACGCCCAATGAGGGCATGAGATGGAAGGCTGACAGACAGGTAGGCCATCCAATCGATTGGTTGTACTTTTTACAGTATCACGGCTTCCACAGATGACATTTGTTATGGATTTGTTGTCAAAGCACTTCAGATATTCATTGCTATCGGGATGTTCAGAGCATTCCATGGAATATAACAAAAAGTGTAACTCGAGCCGGTTTCTGAAACTTACCTACCCCACCTTTAACATATATATTTAAGAAGTACAATATAAGACAAGCAGAAGCTTATTATACTTAAGTCATTATACTTTTTTAATTTGCTGAGTGAGGGCCGATTGAAAATGGTCCGCGGGCCGCATTTGGACCCCGGGCCGTAGTTTGGACACCCCTGATTTAGAGGATAGGGTATAGGTAGATGTAGGAAGGTTATATAAGGGACATTTAAGTTAGTTTATTTGCTATCTATGCTACATATTTTTACATTTAGAGTATAAGAACCACGTAAGGACTACAACAATGCAACATAACATGTACAATTATAGAAGAATAACAATAATTTCACCTCATTTCGATGCGAAGTCACAAGGAGCCACTTAAAGGGGGCTTAATGTCCTTCCCCTGGTTTACCACAGTAGATAATTCCCCAGTTCAACTCTCAGAGGTCAGATCAGATTCACAATATGTTCGTAATGTGGCATGGCTAGAGGATTTAGAGGAAAGGTTAGGTAGATGTAGGAAGACTATATAGGGGACATTTCAGTTGACTTAAATGTGGGAAAACATGTTTATTTGCTGTGTACGCTACATATTTTTTACATTTAGAGAGTATAAGAACCACTTAAGGAGTACAAAAATGCCACACAACATGTACAATTATAGAAAAATAACAATTCTCTCATTGAATTGCCATGTTTTTTTAGGCAAAGCCACAAGGAGCCACTAAAAAGAGACTTCCTACACATCAGTATGTAAGTATTATTATGTACAATTATTTATATATTTTTGTTTGGCCTTATGATGGCTATAAATGACCATTTTAGTTTTCACATCATATAGTACTGTAAACTGCATGAAATGACGAGCTGTTTTATTTTATGTATGTTTATTTATATTTTGTGCGTGTGCGGACCCCAGAAAAGCCAATGCTCATGCTTTCGTGCTAATGGGGATCCGAATAAAGATCACACATACACACTGGGGGTCAGATCCACCGCCGTCTTGTTCTTCCGCTCAGATTTCTCCTTTCGCCGTCTCCTGGTCTCCTCCTCGGGGCGAGAGACCGCAGAGGGAGGCACTCTGCAGATGGCCCGGATCTCAGAGGACATGAGGAGGAAGATGAGGGTCGAGAGGCTGAACGCCCACGAGGCAGCAGGTAACGCCAGCTGAAAGGAGACGTCGGAGGAGAGAGATCAAAGTATATTTAAATATTTTCGTTTAAATTATTATTATTTATATTTTTAAATCTTTACTTTTTTGTTTTATATTTGGAATATTTAATGTTTTTATTATATATATTTTTTTAAAATTTATATTTTTACTTTTTTTATTTCTTAACTTTTAAACATTTTTCGTTTTTTTTCTCTTTCATATAATATAATTGTTTTATTACATTTTTTTATTGAATTATTTTATTGCATTTTGTAACATTTTAATGACATTTTGTGTAATTATATTTATGTGTGAGAAAGTGGCCTAAAGCCATGATATCACCAGAAGAAGAAAGGATCCTACGTACCACAGACAGGACGTTGCACACCGCTGCATTCATGTAAGCGCAGAGAAATGCTGAAAGAGAAACGCATTTTTAATTCCCAAACACTTCCACAGGAGGACAACGCTCTGCGTCTGCAGACCTTACCACAGAGTACAGCCAGGAGATGGGTCTGCCACGTGAGCACGTAGAAGACCCCCCCCCCGATGGCAATGCAGGAGAGAACGCTGTTATACCCCCACAGCCCGGAGTAGATGTCCTGATGAGGAGCCGCCAGCGCTAACCCTGCACACACACACACACGCACACGCACACAGCACAGACACAGACACACACACACACACACACACACACACACACACAGACACACACACACAGACACAGAGAAAAACACATAATTTACTCAAGTAGAAGTACAGATACTCGTGTTTAAAAATACTCTGGTGAAAGTAGAAGTACTGACTAAACTTCTTTCCTCAAGTCAAAGTAAAGAGGCTTTGAAGTGTGCTTCAGTAAAAAGTACCCATAGCTAGCAGCTGTTTTAAAGAGTACCTGACCTCCCTTTATATCAATAGAACAATAATGTCATTGTTAGCTAATGAATGTTTCCATGGTGACCAACGGCAACATGACAACGTTTCCATTGGTCCCTCTTCTTTAGAGAAGACCAGGAAGTGATGGATACACGGATCGTGTTCCAACCAATAGGCACGCAGTGACTCTGAAGAATAATGATCACGCACCAACACACATTCAGACTAAAGGAACCAGCTGTTTGGGAAAATGAGAGAGGTAGAAAGTACAAGTATTTGTGTTCAACATGAGAGAAGTAGAAAGTACAGGTATTTGAGTTCAACATGAGAGAAGTAGAAAGTACAGGTATTTGAGTTCAACATGTAAGAAGTAGAAAGTACAGGTATTTGAGTTCAACATGAGAGAAGTAGAAAGTACAGGTATTTGAGTTCAACATGAGAGAAGTAGAAAGTACAGGTATTTGGGTTCAACATGTAAGAAGTAGAAAGTACAGGTATTTGAGTTCAACATGTGAGAAGTAGAAAGTACAGGTATTTGAGTTCAACATGAGAGAAGTAGAAAGTACAGGTATTTGAGTTCAACATGTGAGAAGTAGAAAGTACAGGTATTTGAGTTCAACATGTAAGAAGTAGAAAGTACAGGTATTTGAGTTCAACATGTAAGAAGTAGAAAGTACAGGTATTTGAGTTCAACATGAGAGAAGTAGAAAGTACAGCTATTTGAGTTCAACATGAGAGAAGTAGAAAGTACAGGTATTTGAGTTCAACATGTAAGAAGTAGAAAGTACAGGTATTTGAGTTCAACATGTAAGAAGTAGAAAGTACAGGTATTTGTGTTCAACATGTAAGAAGTAGAAAGTACAGGTATTTGAGTTCAACATGTGAGAAGTAGAAAGTACAGGTATTTGTGTTCAACATGTAAGAAGTAGAAAGTACAGGTATTTGTGTTCAACATGTAAGAAGTAGAAAGTACAGGTATTTGAGTTCAACATGTGAGAAGTAGAAAGTACAGGTATTTGTGTTCAACATGTGAGAAGTAGAAAGTACAGGTATTTGAGTTCAACATGTGAGAAGTAGAAAGTACAGGTATTTGTGTTCAACATGTAAGAAGTAGAAAGTACAGGTATTTGTGTTCAACATGTAAGAAGTAGAAAGTACAGGTATTTGTGTTCAACATGTAAGAAGTAGAAAGTACAGGTATTTGAGTTCAACATGTGAGAAGTAGAAAGTACAGGTATTTGAGTTCAACATGTGAGAAGTAGAAAGTAAAGGTATTTGAGTTCAACATGTGAGAAGTAGAAAGTACAGGTATTTGTGTTCAACATGAGAGAAGTAGAAAGTACAGGTATTAGAGTTCAACATGAGAGAAGTCAAAGTAAAAAGTTGTCAGAAAAATAAGTAGAGGAGTAAAGTACTGATACCAGAAACATGTACTTAAGTACAGTAACAAAGTATTTGTACTCCACTACTTCCCACCTCTGACCACACACCATAAAAAGCTCAATAATCACACACTAGTCAGGGTGGAAAAGTGGGTCAAGATAACTGGTATTTGGAGGAAGCACGTCACGGCGTGTTAGCCCCGGCTGGAGCCTCAGCATGAATTATGTGTTTCCTTTCATGCAAACGGGTGAATGAGTTTTACCGGACAGCATGCCGGCAGCAGAGCCGCACACAGCGTGGAAGCAGCTTTTTGGAGAGCAGAGCAGCAGAGCCAGCAGGAACACACCACCTGTCCACGGGCTGCTGCAGCCGTACACCTGGCTCACTCCCACCGGCACCGACAGGAAGAGCTGGGGGAGCACAGCCGACACTTAGTGCATATCATACAACATGTGTGCAACACGGCCACTGGATTGTGAGGGTTTCTTAGAGCGAGAGGATGTCAAACTGCTCCAGAGATATCTAGGCTTTGCATGTCTTGTCTCTGTCTTGTTTTTAACAATCATACATACCTGCCTCGCATACTTACGTCTATATAATAACTTGCTTTATATTGTGTTACTGTAAATGTATAATTCAACATGTATATGTTCTACCTTCTTGTTTATCATGGTATTGTTATTGTACAATGCCATGTCTTTTTATGCTGCTGCAACACAAACATTTCCCAAATCTGGATCAATAAAGTACTTCTTATCTGACCTAACGGTTTTTAGTATCGAGGTTATCTAGGAGTCACTAAAAGCGTGCGAAGATATTCATTTTAATATGATATAGAACAAAGAGCTGCAGGATGTGTTCCACGTTACCTGAGAGACATCCAGGCTCTGCACGGACTCATTCAGAGCGAGCAGATGGTCATTTGGCTTGAAATCCACCTGAACGGCAGAAAAACAGACCTTGAATCGGCTTCTAAGCTCTGTGTACGTGCATCTCAGCAGAGAGGGTATAAGTACACACATCCTTTCCTCAAGTAGAAGTACAGATACTGTGTTTAAAGATACTCTGGTAAAAGTGGAAATACTGACTAAACTTCTTTACTCAAGTAAAAGTAAAGAGGCTTTGAAAGAACATGTAAGAAGTAGAAAGTACAGGTATTTGAGTTCAACATGTAAGAAGTAGAAAGTACAGGTATTTGAGTTCAACATGTGAGAAGTAGAAAGTACAGGTATTTGAGTTCAACATGTAAGAAGTAGAAAGTACAGGTATTTGAGTTCAACGTGTAAAAAGTAGAAAGTACAGGTATTTGTGTTCAACATGTAAGAAGTAGAAAGTACAGGTATTTGTGTTCAACATGTAAGAAGTAGAAAGTACAGGTATTTGAGTTCAACATGAGAGAAGTAGAAAGTACAGGTATTTGAGTTCAACATGAGAGAAGTAGAAAGTACAGGTATTTGTGTTCAACATGTAAGAAGTAGAAAGTACAGGTATTTGAGTTCAACATGTAAGAAGTCAAAGTAAAATGTCGTCAGAGAAATAAGTAGTGGAGTAAAGTACTGACACCAGAAGAATGTACTTAAGTACAGTAACAAAGTATTTGTACTCCACTATTTCCCACCTCTGCCTCTTAGAGCGGGTGACACTGTACCTGAGGGAAGTAGGGGTGATTTCCTCCTGTCGCTGCCACATGGACAAACAGCAGGATGTTGAAGGGCAGTGTCAAGATTGGGAGGTCCCATTTACCGACCAGTGAGGACAAAGCACTGGAGACCACCGGGCTGTAAACAGGAAGTGGATTACTGATTGGGCGGGAAGGAGAACTATCATTACAAACCCCACCTAGTGTGTTTACGTTAGGGTGGAGCCTTTTGTAAGGATTTGATGACTTGAACAGCTGGAGGGTAAGAACATCTGTGAAGGACTGTTTTCAACTGGAGGAAAATCATCTATTTTGCAGAAGAAATGACTAGAATTTCAGGATTCTTGTATTGAATCGAATAGAATCCTTTCTGGTCATTATACAGGTACAATGAGTAGCGCTACTCCTTTTTTAGTGTGCCATCAAAAATACAAAAAAACCAACAAAAGACGTACAACATTCAGGAGAAGACAACATACAAACAACAAGCATTCATACTTCAATATGTACTGAATATATCAGTTTCAATATAACGTGTCAATGCCACCTTAAATAACCAATTCACTCAAATTGGAATTCATCCGTGTTTGCAATCAAACACCCGATGTTTCAAAAACATTAATAATTCATGTGTTCAATCAAATGCATGAGGTGCATTTTAAAGAGGCCCCTTACCACAACATGGACATGAACACGTTTGGCAGCAGAAGCCACCAGTACCAGCTCCCCTTCGCAGAGACAACAGCCATCAGCATGCCCACCAACGTGCCACTGTAGCCGTGCAGACCTGCGGAGACGGCCCCCCTGTGGTGACGTGAACACACAACACACTTCAATACAAAGCTGTTAGAAGTGCACAGCGTGAGACCCGAAGAGATACAGCCCAACACACACACACACACACACACACACACACACACACACACACACACGACAATATCTGTTCCTTTTTTTTTCTTACTGCCGATTTTTATTCCATATTTTATTCCATTTAATTTCTATGTAAATACTGTTATATTTTACTATATTTTAATTATTTTAAATATTTTTCTAGTTCTCTATCTGTGTTTTTTAATTTTTACTTTTATGTATGCACCATGACATCAAGTCAAATTCCTCTTACGTGTCAACCGACCTGGAAATAGGCCTGATTCTGAATGGACTGTGTTATGTTGTTTTATGAAGTTGAGCATAAGATGCATTCGGACCTGTTTTGTCCCAGCAGCAGAGCAGACACTGTGGAGATGAAGGTGCCGACCAGAGCGTTCACAGCCCACCACGGGTCCTGCAGGAAGAGTCCGCCCACGATGAGGAGTCCGCTGATCGGGTTGTTCAAAAGCATCACCTGAGCCACGCCTCTCAGAACCCAGTCCAGCAGCTGGACCACGAGCACCTGTCCTGAGGAGGAGTAGGAGAAGATCATTTCATCACTGTCTACAGTGGGAAGTAGTGGAGTGCAAATATTTTGTTACTGTACATTTTTCTGGTATCAGTACTTTACTCTACTACTTATTTTTCTGACGACTTTTTACTTTAACTTCTTACATTTTGAACACAAATACCTGTAGCCTACTTTATAAAACGGACAAGTCAAATCAAGCAATCTGATTGGTTCTTAGCCGTGATATACTGAGCGTATACCACGGGTAGAATTGTAAATTACTTTTCACAACAAGTCAGTATCCCTCCGCGTCTGAGAAAAACAGTATACCGTTGGGCAAACTGGAACACGAAAGCAGCGCAGAAGTAACGGGGCAGAAACCCTCCTGGTTACGCAGCGGTCCAGACATAGACATCAGACGGCAACACATATTCAGTGTGCAGTTCCTTTGGCATCAGGGCAGGGATATCTCGATACTTTCCAAGGTTTGACATCATGAATTGTGCTACTTTCAAAGCAAGCAACGATGTTTTCAAATCTGTAATCAAAGAGGTCCGCAAAAACACTATCGGCCAATCAGATTGCTTGATTTGACTTGTCAGTTTTATAAATATATTTACATTTCTTCCGTTACGAAACAAACTTACAAAGCATAAAATGGAAACATTTAAGATTAACTTCGACCTCCTCGGGGGGGTCTCTATGGAGGAGTGGATTGAGTGCCTATCTCCAGAGAGCACCTAAACGACGACATGCAGAGCTACGAGAAGAGCAGGCAGACCAGCTGGAGAAGTGCCACCATTCAAAAGCTTTCTGACGCGGGTCTTGAAACAAAGCAGAGCCATGATGACCGTTAGTGGCCACAGGTGCGAAAGCTCTCTCCAGAGCCACTGGAAGCTCGGGGACCGGAGAAAGTGGAGCAATATTCTCACCACGCCGAGCAACAGCCTCGAACAACCTCAACCTAACAAGTAACCTCGTCAGCCATGCTGCTGGACAGGTTTTCAGTGGGCTGCACAATAAACGGCAACATACAAATTAATATAAATAAATAGCCAAATAATGGATCAACGCTCTCTGTCTAATATGTTCGCTAGCTGTTAGTGTTGTTGCATAGCAACCACCTCGCATTATGTTTCGTGCAGAAGGCAACGGGGGGACTATTTTATTTTGAACATTTAAATTAGAGTGTGTATTTTTCTTTTTCTTTTCTTTCTGTGATATAATGAGCATATACCACGGCCTGTCGTGAGCTATTGCTTAATTCTACTTCTTACATTTTGAACACAAATACCTGTACTTTCTACTTCTTACATTTTGAATACAAACACCTGTACTTTCTACTTCTTACATTTTGAACACAAACACCTGTACTTTCTACTTCTTACATTTTGAATACAAACACCTGTACTTTCTACTTCTTACATTTTGAACACAAACACCTGTACTTTCTACTTCTTACATTTTGAATACAAACACCTGTACTTTCTACTTCTTACATTTTGAATACAAACACCTGTACTTTCTACTTCTTACATTTTGAACACAAACACCTGTACTTTCTACTTCTTACATTTTGAACACAAATACCTGATTCATTAGCTAACAATGACATTAGTGTTCTATTCATATAAAGGGAGGTCAGGTACTCTTTAAAACAGCTGCTAATTATGGGTACTTTTTACTTAAGTACATTTCAAAGCCTCTTTACTTTGACTTGAGTAAAGAAGTTTAGTCAGTACTTCTACTTTCAGCAGAGTATTTTTAAACACGAGTATCTGTACTTCTACTTGAGGAAAGGACGTGTGTTTGCCATCTCTGCCCTTTTTGTGTAAAGAAACCCTTTCTATCATTGCTGATGAATATCTAATTGTATGACAATGACAGCGCAGAACAGTTGATACACCGCCCCATTAACACAGTTAGTGTTCCTGCAGGAAGTTGGTGTTGAACAAGCAATTTGATATATTGCATCAGATCTGAGTTTTCCCATCATTTGTATGAACTTTTAATACAATTCTGTACATTTTGTTTTTGTTCTTCAGTTTAAATGGCCTAAATCACTTACTTTTGACCCACTCCCCAAAGAGCCTCATGTCTCCGGTGATCAGCCCCACAGCTCGAAGGAATGAGCAGCGAGGCGGAGCTTCTCCAGGCGAGGCAGGGTCTTTGTTCTCCATGATGTCACTCACTAGCAGGGTCATCAACAGGGATGGGAATGAGTATTACACAGGGGCGGGCTGGGACGGCCGGTTGTCAACGGCCCTTGACAACCGGCCGTTCTGTGTTATCCAGATTCTGTGTGTTTTCGTTTGTTTTCAATCATGATTATCGTTTATTAAAGTTTATTTTCTTGATTGTATCCTGATTTCATTTCGCCATATCCACACCAGAGACTGGAGATAAAAGACTATCCTCCTGGTTCTGAAATATTTACAGTAATGTTTGCTTTAAATGCATTGTGCCTGTGAAATGTAAGTATTTAGCCTCTTTTCCAACTGTAAAAACAAACGAATTAACCAAGAAAAACAAACTAATTAATAAATCCTGAACTTATTAAATACGTTATTGATTAATACATAATGATTAAACAAGTAAGTAATTAAATACATAAATAAACAAATTCATAATTGTGTTGCCAACTTCTACTTTTGACAGTATTTCTTTTTAAATCTGTAATTATATGCTTTTTAAATTAAGTATAGTACTTACCTGAGTTGCTTCTACCAAAGAATGACAATAACATTCCCATAATAAAGTAATAATGTGCAGCTCCTCAATTAGCAGCGATCTAATACTAACGATAATTCTACCGCGGTACGTTAAGTGACGCAAATCAAACTGCTGCGCACCGTGTTAGCCAACATGCTAATAATTGATGCTAACATTCTAACAGTGGATCCTGCAGGTGCTTTCCCTTCAGTGAGGAGGACTGGGTTATTTTACTGGGAGCAACACGTTCACACAGGTGAGTGATGAGTGTGTGTGTGTGTGTGTGTGTGGCTGCAGCTGCTGAAGTTATATTGTTGTTATTGCTTTCATGGTGATTTCACTTTTAATTCTACTCTTTGTATTTCACCTGCACCCGCCGTGGTATTCTTGATTGGCTGGACAGTTTTGGTTTATTTATTTGTTCTATTCAGATAATAGTAACCCTATAGGCCTATGTAGGGAGGTTTATGAGTATCAGTTGTATGTAGCTACGTAAATATAAACCTGCGGCGGAAATCCCTCTTGTCTTTCAAAGGGAGAATCTAGTAATTATTTATGGTAGGCTAACTGTAGTGTGATTACTGATTTTATCGAAGTACGAAGTAACGCGTGTCGGGCAATGTTAGTGTGATTACTGAATTATATATAAAAGTAACGCGTTACATTACTCCGTTACCGACAAAAGTAATATTATTATTATTACACCCAACTCTGGCAATAATATAGGGTTGTGTGGATCGAAGGCTTCAGCGGTGAATTTTACAACTCCACCTTTGCTTGTAAAGCAGAGGATAATCTGGGTGCAAAGTAAGACACAACTGGCAAGGGGGTGCGTTTGGTCTCCTTTAATCAAACCATCAAGACGGTCATCTCCTATTCTTATTCTTATAAGGTCATGGTATTCTTATTCTTATACCATCTTCAAAGTATTGTAACTAACAAGTAAGTAACACGGCGGAAACCCCTGCCTGGTTGCACCTCGCGTAAAATGGCAGCTACCGGAAGTACGTTGTCGCGGTCGGCCCAAAACCCGGATGTGTGTGTGAAAGAATTGCCTTTTTTAAAAGCATACATCGATGTTTTGATTTCTGCAATTTGGTGAAGCAAGCTGTTTGTGCAACAACACAAGGGTGTAATGTGTTGTGAACCTCGCTACGTGGCCGCTTTGTAACGTGAATGTGTCCTTTTTAAAAAGCTGACACATATCGCACCATTGACTTTACACTTAAGGGGTTTAGTTGATCAATGCTCAGCCTATTTCTGCTTCATCAAGAGCGCAATGAACCTGACTTAATCGTATTTTAATAACACATCCATAAGTGCAGGAAAGGGTGCAGGTAGCATGCTACTTGCATTACATTTGCATAGGTGTTAAATAGTGCGCTTAGTCTATTTCTACACTTTAGGCAATCCACATCTTTAGTGTCTTCCCCTTATGTTATAATGTAAACCCTGATGCTGTCGGGTATCATCGTCCACACTTTCCTTTCTATTCAACAACATATATAGTCGCCTCCGTGCACTCCAACTAGAGATGTCCCGATTTAATTTAATGTTACAAAACAAAAATGACCATGTTCGCGTCTGAAAGTCATCCTGAGGACTTCGCTTTGGTTTAAAGTTACACAACGTCATGTATGTGTTGCTTTCTTTGGGCTTGTGTTCAGACCTTCCTCTCAGAGCAACAGAGTGGGCGCAGCGTCTGATAGCAGCAGTGAGCTAACGAGAGGCTACGTCCAGCTGGAGACTCGGGAGTCGGGACGGAGCAGAGGTCAGGAGTTTGGAAGTATTATGAAATTGAAAGCGAAGGCAGTGTGACAGCCAGATGCAATGTTTGCAAGGCGGGTCGGTGTGAAAGAACAGAGCTACGTTCAACACGACCAATCTAACACGCCACCTGAGAAACAAACACCAACACCAACAACACGACGAGTACACAGCGGCACTGAAACAACCGACACGTTCAGAGGCTTTCAAAAGGAAAGAGAAACTGCCCCAGAACAGAGAGAAGGCCAAAGAAATAGAAATAGCCAAGGTAGCTGAACTCATCGCGTTGGATGACCAGCCGTTATCTGTTACCTTTTTTTTCTCTTAATGCATAAAGATCGGATCGGGAAAAATCGGTATCGGCAGATTGTCAAAATCAAATGATCGGAATCGGATCGGGAGCAAAAAAAGGTGATCGGGACATCCCTAGCTCCAACTAAGTGTGAAGACGATTCCTTTTCTGGAAACGACTCCAACAGAGGACTCTGAACTTCTCCGTCTGTTGGCAGCATCCTTTTCTACTCTTTTAATCTTAATATTCGAGTATTTGAAGGAGTGTTCAGAGCAGATTCCCACAGCTCCGTGAACAACGCAGTCTCTGCTGAAAGCCGGCTGTGTTTCTGTTGTTTCTGTGTTTTTACATTACATCGCATTTAGCTGACGCTTTTATCCACAGCGACTCACAGTAAGTGCGTTCCACCAGGAAGACACAACCTTGAAGAAAACAGAATCATAAAGTACATCAGGTTTCATAGAGGCAAGCATTTCAAGTGCTACTCAACTGGCTTTAGAGGAGCCAGTCCTTTGTTAGTATATACGTGCTTTGTTAGTAGTTCTATCGCTCGAAGTGGAGTCGAGAGAGATGAGTGTTCAGTCTGGAAGGTGTGTGAGCTCTCTGCCGTCCTGATGTCAATGGGAGCTCATTCCACCATCTTGGAGCCAGGACAGCAAACCCACGTGTTTCTGCTGATGGGAACTCGGGTATAAAGGAATGATGTGACGCAGCCTCTTCCTGTCTATATTAAAAAAGCCTCGTCTGTCTTCCAGAGGAACCCCTGCCTGCAGCGCGGAGAGAAGTCTCTCCTTTCACCTGCACCTGACACTACACACTGATATACACCTGAACATCAGCAGCAGAGGACTCTTTAAAGTAGAGACACTACATACTGATATACACCTGAACATCAGCAGGAGAGGACTCTTTAAAGTAGAGACACTACACACTGATATACACCTGAACATCAGCAGGAGAGGACTCTTTAAAGTAGAGACACTACATACTGATAAACACCTGGACATCAGCAGGAGAGGACTCTTTAAAGTAGAGACACTACATACTGATAAACACCTGGACATCAGCAGGAGAGGACTCTTTAAAGTAGAGACACTACATACTGATAAACACCTGGACATCAGCAGGAGAGGACTCTTTAAAGTAGAGACACTACACACTGATATACACTTGAACATCAGCAGGAGAGGACTCTTTAAAGTAGAGACACTACATACTGATATACACCTGGACATCAGCAGGAGAGGACTCTTTAAAGTAGAGACACTACACACTGATATACACCTGAACATCAGCAGGAGAGGACTCTTTAAAGTAGAGACACTACACACTGATATACACCTGAACATCAGCAGGAGAGGACTCTTTAAAGTAGAGACACTACACACTGATATACACTTGAACATCAGCAGGAGAGGACTCTTTAAAGTAGAGACACTACATACTGATATACACCTGGACATCAGCAGGAGAGGACTCTTTAAAGTAGAGACACTACACACTGATATACACCTGAACATCAGCAGGAGAGGACTCTTTAAAGTAGAGACACTACACGCTGATATACACCTGAACATCAGCAGGAGAGGACTCTTTAAAGTAGAGACACTACATACTGATGTACACCTGAACATCAGCAGGAGAGGACTCTTTAAAGTAGAGACACTACACACTGATATACACCTGAACATTAGCAGGAGAGGACTCTTTAAAGTAGAGACACTACACACTGATATACACTTGAACATCAGCAGGAGAGGACTCTTTAAAGTAGAGACACTACATACTGATATACACCTGGACATCAGCAGGAGAGGACTCTTTAAAGTAGAGACACTACATACTGATATACACCTGAATATCAGCAGGAGAACTCTTTAAAGTAGAGACACTACACACTGATATGCACCTGAACATCAGCAGGAGAGGACTCTTTAAAGTAGAGACACTACACACTGATATACACCTGAACATCAGCAGGAGAGGACTCTTTAAAGTAGAGACACTACATACTGATATACACCTGAACATCAGCAGGAGAGCACTCTTTAAAGTAGAGACACTACATACTGATATACACCTGCACATCAGCAGGAAAGGACTCTTTAAAGTAGAGACATACTGATATACACCTGAACATCAGCAGGAGAGGACTCTTTAAAGTAGAGACATACTGATATACACCTGAACATCAGCAGGAGAGGACTCTTTAAAGTAGAGACACTACATACTGATATACACCTGCACATCAGCAGGAAAGGACTCTTTAAAGTAGAGACATACTGATATACACCTGAACATCAGCAGGAGAGGACTCTTTAAAGTAGAGACACTACATACTGATATACACCTGAACATCAGCAGGAGAGGACTCTTTAAAGTAGAGACATACTGATATACACCTGAACATCAGCAGGAGAGGACTCTTTAAAGTAGAGACCTACATACTGATATACACCTGAACATCAGCAGGAGAGGACTCTTTAAAGTAGAGACACTACATACTGATATACACCTGAACATCAGCAGGAGAGGACTCTTTAAAGTAGAGACACTACATACTGATATACACCTGTACATCAGCAGGAAAGGACTCTTTAAAGTAGAGACATACTGATATACACCTGAACATCAGCAGGAGAGGACTCTTTAAAGTAGAGACATACTGATATACACCTGAACATCAGCAGGAGAGGACTCTTTAAAGTAGAGACACTACATACTGATATACACCTGAACATCAGCAGGAGAGGACTCTTTAAATTAGAGACATACTGATATACACCTGAACATCAGCAGGAGAGGACTCTTTAAAGTAGAGACACTACATACTGATATACACCTGAACATCAGCAGGAGAGGACTCTTTAAAGTAGAGACACTACATACTGATATACACCTGAACATCAGCAGGAGAGGACTCTTTAAAGTAGAGACACTACACTGATAGGACTCTTTAAAGTAGAGACACTACACACTGATAGAGGACTCTTTAAAGTAGAGACACTACACACTGATAGAGGACTCTTTAAAGTAGAGACACTACACACTGATAGAGGACTCTTTAAAGTAGAGACACTACACACTGATAGAGGACTCTTTAAAGTAGAGACACTACACACTGATAGAGGACTCTTTAAAGTAGAGACACTACACACTGATAGAGGACTCTTTAAAGTAGAGACACTACATACTGATAGAGGACTCTTTAAATCACTTTATTTTGACCAGGTTCATGAGAAACAGACATGAAATGATGTTGGAAAGAGAAAACATGAGCTTCAGGTTCGTCTTCGACAGGAAGTGAGACAAGGAACAGTCCGCAATTTGAATTGTACAAAACAAAAACAACCCGTTTGCAATCAAAATGTGACCAAACGTTTCTTTCCAGCTGTTTGAACAAGTTTACAAAACTACGCTAAACACATCGGTGTGAGAAAATACTGTTTTCATAAAGAAGTAACCTTTTATTTTGAAAATATATCCATGTGATATGCTGCATTACGTTCAGTAACCACCAGTACAACTTACAATGTTCAGCATACCAAGCTCCGCTGGAGGAAGAGAGGAGCACCACACACACACACACACCACACACACACACACCACACCACCACACCACCACACACCACACACCACCACACACCACACACCACACACACACACACACACACACACACACACACACACACACACACCTCACACCACCACACACCACCACACACACACACACCACACACACACACACCACACACACACACACCACCACACACACACACACACACACACACACACCACACACACACACACACACACACAGAGAGGGGAGAGGGGAGCAGTCTGTTGTGTCCTCAGTGCGGGTCTCCGCCGTGCTGAGTGCTGAACTCCTGGAAGTCCTCGGGGATTGTGTCTGTGGAAGTGAGAGAAAGGTTAACGAGACGAGATAAAGTCGAGCGGGGACGAACTAATAATATGTGGATTCGTTTATTACCATTGCAGCGGTATTTCAGATTGGACCAGATGATATTTTCCTGCGAGAAACAGAACACTCCGAGTCGTCCTCCTCTCATGGTCGTGTCGATCGTTACTCCAGAGTCCGCCACCAGCTGGGTTCCTTCATAAAACCGCGCCCTAAACAAAAACACAACATGTTTACCTTCTACCCAGGGTTCTAATCTGAGCTTCACGTCAGGGGCGGAGATAATGTATCAATAACAGCCAGGGATATTTATTAGGGATGCACGATATTGGTTTTTTGATACCGATACATATAACTTCCTGCTTCTCAAGACCGATACCGATACATATAACTTCCTGCTTCTCAAGACCGATACCGATACATATAACTTCCTGCTTCTCAAGACCGATACCGATAATAATATAATATATAGATTATATATATTAAATGTTCCTGTAGTTTTTGCACAGCTGGTGGTAAAAGAGACTAATAGTGAGCAAATGACACGAGCATTACTACTATGAACAGAACTAGCCCTGGGGTCGTCTCTGGCAAACTCCTCCTTTCTCAAAAGCCTCGTGGATCGGTCAAAGCCCCGGTGCCTTTTGCAGCTGGCTTTGGATTCGCCGCTAGTTTAGCAGCGCGGGTGTCTTCGTACGCTTTCAACACACCATCGTAGCCATGGCGATGTTTCAGGCGACTGATCAGGTTGGCAGTATTATAGCTCGTTGCCTTCTTCCCTCCTCGTGGAGCTTCTGCATCTGTTAACTCTTAACTCTGAAACTTTGAAGTAGTCCCATACCACCGACGACATGTTCGTTCGCTGTCCTGGCTTCACGGCTGCACGCCGTTTACGTCACAGCCAGGCACGAGTTAGCGAGCGCTGGATTTGTGAAGAACTCCGCTCTTCCTAAACCACTAACACCACAGTGCTGGCAACACGGGAGGAGCCGAGTGAAAAACAAGCGCCCCTCATCCCAATCCCCCCCACACCGCAGGACTTTACCCAAAAAATATATTGTATATTATCGGGGCTATTAATACTGTTTATCGAGTTTATCGGGATGACGTCATAATTCCTAATATCGGACCGATAATTATCAGCCGATAATTATGTGAACCACTAATATTTGTATACCTTGGAGGTGAAGTGCAGGCTCATTCAAGAGAGAATACGATGCGTAGTTCTTTTGGAAAACATGTTTTTCTTTTAGCCGATTTGCCTCGTTAACGTAAATAATACTCATTACATTGAAAAATGTCATTAAAATAAAGGTTGTTGGTAATGTATAGCGACGCCCACAGACCCCCGCTTTCATAGGAGCTCAGACCCTCCTTATTGGCTCCCACATAACTCCAACCCTGCTTTCACTTTAACGGAGCGTCCACACTACAGCTTCAAAAAATAGCTTGGAGCTGGGCGTGTCTGGAGCTTGGGGATTTTATTCAAGCAACACGACCAACAACCAATCACATGAATCTCCCGCCCCCGACATACAAAGCAAAAACCCCCGGGGATTTTATGCGAGCAATAAATATATATATATATATATATTAAACTCCCCAAACAGGCGAAACCCTACCAGTTTCCCCCACTGCCTCTGCCCTCCTCCCTCCATGCTGGTTCCTCCGGTTTGTGTCCCGGTAGGTGAAGAGGGTCTGGTCATACACAAACCGGGTGATCGCTACGGCGATAGTTAGTTTCTCCTCCAACTTTTTTTGAAATATAGAAATGAACGGCGGGATATCTCTCCCAGCTTAGACGCGGTTTGATTGGCTACGGCTTCAGCTGTCAGATTTTCGGAAACGGGATTTGATTGGCTGGCGTTGGCTACTCCGGCGTCTCCGGCGACAGAAGTTGAACATTGTTCAACTTCTGTCGCGACGCCTGAGACGGACCGCTCTGCTACCCACAATTCAGTTCGGCGAAAAAGCACGGCTACGTGACGTCATCCCCATTGAAAGTGAATGGGCAGATTGGAGCAGATTGGAGCTTTCGACGCTGTCGTGTAGACGGGCCGTAAGACTCCATAGTTTAATTGTCAAAACCACAAAAAGGCATCTTGAGATTTCACCAGTATCGGTAATGTCTGCTGCACTTCTGCGATGGACATCCCCTGGACACCTAGTTCTGACATGTGCTATACGTCGAGTATCCAGCGCGTGTTTTCTCGTACCTGATGTATCCGACCTGCGGGCGGTGCTGCAGGTACCATCTGTACGACACCTTGTCCTTCCAGCCCACGTTCCTGGGGTCTTTCCACAGCAGACGCACCTGATCGTTGGTGTCTCCGGTGTGCCACAGAGAGTTCCTCAGGTGCTCTCCAGGGCCCGAGCGAGACTTCACCGCCTGATGAAGAGAGAGAGATAACGGAGGAGGGGGCAGACAGTCAGGAGAGAGGCATACAGCGTGTGTTAAAGGGGACCTATCATGCAAAATGCACTTTGTGATGTCTTCTCTACATCATGAGTCCCCGGTGTGTCGGGGAACTCACGCAGTGTCAGAAAATAAAACCCTCTCTCTTTTCCTCCGTACCCACATCTCTAAAAACGGGGAACAACGGAGCTGATCCAGATTTGCTGCAGATATGACGTCATATCTGAAATGTGGGCGGGCTTTACACCCACGGGCCAATCAGAAACGTCGCCATCAGAAACAATGCCTGACGTGTTATGGACGTAATATGGTCGGTGTTTACATTAGCATCGCTAACACTCAGAGCTAACCTGTACTGGAGAGCATGTGTGTGAAGAAGCAGGAAGTAGAAAGCAGCTCACCTTGTGGTATAACCGGCAAGAGAGAAAGCCTTTGAGCTCCATAGTGTTTCAAAAATAATGCTTGATGTGGCGTTTAATCACGGCAGCCTTTAGCGGAGTATCTCAGTAGAGTTCTGAGCAGGCATTAGTTAGGTTCGGAAACGGTATCATTTCCTTTTTGGCGGGCATGCATAACACGCTGCAGGGAAACTTTGGCGCTTTTTCCGAGTTCTTCTGTCAAAATGACTGCTTTCAGATTTTTTCGTCATTGTTAAAACAAATCCGTCATAAATATTCGGTTAACTCGACCTCTGCTACGGACCCATAATCAGCACTTTAGTAACAGGGCTGAAATAGAGGGATATGAGGTTAGAATGGGCAGGGTCGCCGCTTGCAGACAGACAAGGCAGGCAACTGCTTGGGGCCCCGAACCAGAAGGGGGCCCCAAAGAAGGTAGCTTAAGAAGGTCCACAGCAACGACAACATGAAACATCCTTTAATTTAAAGGGGGGGGGGTTTCTAGGATCAATAGATACTTCTTATCTTATCTCATGTTATCTTTCACCTTGAGCTGGATGCCGGGCTCGGCCACGGCTCTGAACGGCGTCGCCTGCCAGTACGTCTGCTCCGTCTGCTTCCACATCACCACGTAGAACGAGGAGGAGTCCTGGTAGCCGAAGATGAAGCCGGCGTAGTCGTCGTCGGTCACCGTGTTCACGTGGAAGGTCCCCTCGAAGTCCACGCCGCTGAACGCAGTGTAACCTGGCGACGGGAAGTGGAATCGGTTTAGTGTTTGTGTTGAGCCGTTGGGATTTCAGTGACGGATGGGAGGATATGCGGGATGTCTTACCGACGGCAAGTCCTGGGTCGCTGTTCATGGTCTGCACGATCTCCATTCCCTGGGGGACGAAAAGAGAGTTGTTGATGAGGAGGTCTTTGCAAACTATGAAACTAATATCTTCGGTTTAGCAATTTATTTGACATGCATTGCACATTTAGGTTCGAGCGATAGATTAAAGCTCCAATCAGACGAGCATGTTCTGTCGGTTGAAAACGGAAGTAGCACAGAACTGCTTTATTCAGCGGGAAGTCGGAGATAGCGTTTTTTTAATGCAGATTGCTGAAATTCATTGCTCTGAAATCTGTAATAATAACTGATTATTTTTAGGCAACTGTTGGCAGCAAAACTAGCTGTAAATACACCATTGCCATATACCTTTCAATTACAAGTTATTTAACAACATTTCTATTTACTTAGTGATTTGTATGGCCCTTAATGAAGTCAGTGCACTCTCTTTTAGGTCCGTTTTAGTTCTCCACAAACGCCTGATTTAAATATCTGTCAAAATAGTGGCTTTTCTTCAATTCTCTCCTCTGTGTTGAAACCACCGTCTTCTGTTGGCTGCCGAGCAGGTAGTGCACAACGCGAGAGCATTTTGAGCTTAAATCACTTTAAGAGCGACGAGAAGCAAAAGGGCTATTGCGTGATGGACGGATGATCCAAAACTAATTCAAGTACCGTACTTTTCGCACTATAAGCCACGACTTTTCCCCATTTTTTTGTTGTACAGCTAACGGCCACTAGGGAACCTCCTACATCTATGGATTTTACAGGTAAAACTTAACCACCTTTAACTCTACGGGCTCTAGGACCGGTCCGCGCCCGCCACCTTTAAGCGGCGGGCTCCAGCAGGAAAAGCTGGAGGCCGGAAAAGAGTGAGACAGGTAGCGCGCCAAAGTGAAAGTGGAACCGAGAGACAGAACGAGAGCGAGACAGACGGACAGTTTAGCTGCTGCGGCTTATATGACGGTGCGCTTTATAGTCCGGAAAGTACGGTACTTATTCTCCGTACAAAAAAAGCCTCTCACATTGGCTGTTTCTTAATCTACTGTCTGCTTATCTGTATTATTGTGTTGGAGAAGCCGGTGACCTAAAATTTTCAACGACATAATTACTCTGTAGCTATGTTAGTTTGAACCTAGTTAAAAGTATAGCTTATAGCTGCTGTAACTTGTAGCCACTGTATACACAGAGAGAAGTCTCACCTGGTTCAGCACCACCCAGTTGGGGTCTATCTGAGCGTCGCCCTCGGGGTCCAGCACCACCGTCTGATACGCCCTGAAGTCGGTCAGCGTCACCTCCGCGTTCTCAGGACAGTTATCAATCCTGTCGATCACTTTGTCCTGATCGAAGTCCGACTCACACACGTCTCCAACGCCATCGCCTGCGGGAGAACGGAGAGGGGTTGAGGGTGGAATTCAAATGATGTTAAAGTAAGAAAGACGAGTCATGTCTTAGCTTCAATGAAAAGGAAATATCGTTATGCGTTAAAATAAGTGTTTGTGGCTTCCGTGCAAATCCAAACTGCCAAAAAGTGCCTCAAAGGTTCTCTCTTTGGTAAAAAACGACAAAGCTCGGTGTTGCATTTGTTTATCTGAGAGGTTTTATTGAAGCTGCCTCTCGTCGGCACCCTGCTGTGCGCTTTCAGAATAGAAATGCTGCTTGTGAAACCCTGGAGTTTCTGAAGCACTCCTTTGGCGTTTTGAGTCGTCTGATGTTTTGGATTAGTACATGAAAAAGAAAATACTTGTGTTCCTCTATACCGGGTTTTGATTCGCTGCAGAGTTCTGTGAATGAGCTTCATTGAAAACTCAAACATGTTTTTACGAATAGAAGCTGATGCTCTGATTCGCCACTGTGTGAATGTCTGGTGCATCTTGACCAAATACAAAAGGCCGAAACCTTCTTTTAAAAGTATTTGCAGGGGTGGAAAATCGTTGCTCGTGATATTATCCTGTCCAACACTTTAGTTTGTCCACCTGTCACTTTTCAAACCGTATCTTTTAGGGATTATTATCATTTTTATAAGGATTTTGAAATATTTTCCTGGCAAAACTATTGATTTTTTCACACCTCAACACTTGTTTTGTACTAGTAGTAGGGATGCCAGCGATTATTCGCTACAGTCTCCATAATCGAATATTATTTTTAAAAATCGATTTTATTTCTATATATTTTTTTAATGTATTCTGGCTTAGTTTCAACCAAAATATAAATAAATATATATATGCTCATAATAGTAATCGTATTAATAATTGTAAATGGCCATTGGTCACACCACCAGTTTGTTTTACTGTAAACTTGGAGGAAGCCTGCGTGCAGAGCAGACTGCTGCTGCAGCATGCTACACACCGACCCCACCCCCCCCTCTCCCTCACACCGCTCTCCCTCACACCGCCCCCCCCCTCTCCCTCACACCGACCCGCCTCTCCCTCACACCGCCCCCACCCCCCCCCTCTCCCTCACACCGACCCCCCCACCCCCCCTCTCCCTCACACCGACCCCGCCCCCCCCTCTCCCTCACACCGCCCCCACCCCCCCTCTCCCTCACACCGCCCCCACCCCCCCCTCTCCCTCACACCGACCTCCCCTCTCCCTCACACGTGCGACTAAAGATGAACAAAGCGGCAGGTAAAAAGAGTTCCTCCTCGTGGAACTACTTCGAACTTACAAGTCCAAAGGAAGTTAAACGCAAGCTCTGCGAAAAGACGTTGGTCTATCACAGCTCAACCTCAACAATGCGTTCGCATTTGAGTGCGGGGGGGGGGTCGAATAATCGATTATTCGCCAGGGCTGCCGAATAATCGATTTTGATCATGGTCAGTTTCTGGCAACCCTAACTAGTAGGCATTATTATAATAATATATAATAAATATAATCATATTTTCTAAAGGGATTAAGAAAGATTATCCTGGTCAAATCTATTGTTCACATTTTTAACCGATAGTAAAAACACAAATGTACTTTTTATATCAGATTTAGTAGATGGATCACCAGATTGTTTTCCCTGGGGGGGTTTCAAGGCAAGGCAATACAAAGTGCTTTACAAAAATGAAAGACATTAGAGGTGGGGTAGGTAGGAATGGAGAAACCAGCTCGAGTGCGCTAGAATTTGAAAGTACGCAGCCGGAAAAAAAATCTGCCCCTTCCTCACAGAGCCCCTCCCCCAACACACACGAACGCGCACATGACCAATGAGGGCACGAGATCAGTGTGTGCCCCGATGGAAGGCTGACAGGCAGGTAGGCTGTCCAGTTACTTTAGCCGGCTCAGATGATTGGTCGTGCTTTTTACAGCGCCACGGCTTCCACAATGACATTTTTTATGTATTTATTGTCAAAGTATTTCAGATATTCATTGCTATCGGGACGTTAAGATCATTCCATGGAATATAACAAAGTGTTTCTGAAGTGAATTACCTACCCCACCTTTTAAGAGCACATTTCAGTGTGTTTGAGACTCACCGTTGTCGTCGATCTGGTCGAAGTTGGGCACCAGCCGGCAGTTATCGGGTCCCGGGGGGATGCTGTCTGGGATCCCGTCGTTATCATCGTCATCATCACACTCGTCTCCGAGCCCGTCTTTATCCGTGTCGAGCTGAGAGCTGTTTATCACGAAGGGGCAGTTATCCTTCGTGTCCTGGTGACCGTCGCCATCACTGTGGGGGAAGAGAAATTATCACACAACGACATTAAAGAATGTAGGAGAGAAACTAGTTTATATATCTGCAGGAATAGGTGGGAAGTAGTGGAGTACAAATACTTCGTTACTGTACTTTTTACTTTGACTTCTCACATTTTGAACACAAATACCTGTACTTTCTACTTCTTACATGTTGAACACAAATACCTGTACTTTCTACTTCTTACATGTTGAACCCAAATACCTGTACTTTCTACTTCTCTCATGTTGAACTCAAATACCTGTACTTTCTACTTCTCTCATGTTGAACTCAAATACCTGTACTTTCTACTTCTCTCATGTTGAACTCAAATACCTGTACTTTCTACTTCTTACATGTTGAACTCAAATACCTGTACTTTCTACTTCTTACATGTTGAACACAAATACCTGTACTTTCTACTTCTCACATGTTGAACTCAAATACCTGTACTTTCTACTTCTTACATGTTGAACACATACCTGTACTTTCTACTTCTTACATGTTGAACCCAAATACCTGTACTTTCTACTTCTCTCATGTTGAACTCAAATACCTGTACTTTCTACTTCTTACATGTTGAACACAAATACCTGTACTTTCTACTTCTTACATGTTGAACACATACCTGTACTTTCTACTTCTTACATGTTGAACCCAAATACCTGTACTTTCTACTTCTGTCATGTTGAACTCAAATACCTGTACTTTCTACTTCTCACATGTTGAACTCAAATACCTGTACTTTCTACTTCTCACATGTTGAACCCAAATACCTGTACTTTCTACTTATTACATGTTGAACTCAAATACCTGTACTTTCTACTTCTTACATGTTGAACTCAAATACCTGTACTTTCTACTTCTAACATGTTAAACTCAAATACCTGTACTTTCTACTTCTCACATGTTGAACACAAATACCTGTACTTTCTACTTCTTACATGTTGAACTCAAATACCTATACTTTCTACTTCTCACATGTTGAACTCAAATACCTGTACTTTCTACTTCTCCCATGTTGAACTCAAATACCTGTACTTTCTACTTCTCACATGTTGAACTCAAATACTTGTACTTTCTACTTCATACATGTTTAACTCAAATACCTGTACTTTCTACTTCTTACATGCTAGTTATGGGTACTTTTTACTGAAGCACACTTCAAAGCCTCTTTACTTTGACTTGAGTAAAGAAGTTTAGTCAGTACTTCTACTTTCACCAGAGTATTTTAAACACGAGTATCTGTACTTCTACTTGAGTAAAGGATGTGTGTACTTTTGCCCTCTCTGGGGGGAGGAAACACTGATGTTGTCAGTAAAGGTGGAAAGAAGCGTATATATCTGCGGGAACAGAGTATTTGTACCTGTCCTGGTTCGTGTCACAGGAGTCTCCCACCAAGTCGTTGTCAATGTCAGACTGAAACGAGAGCAGAGATTTTCACTAAAAGCACTTTTCTCACACATGAAGTACTTTGATAATCCATTCATTTTCTAAAAGTATCACTCCAGCAACTGGGAGGCTGTGGCTCAGTGGGGGTAATGCGTTGATCTTTGGTTCAATCCCCACTGCATTCAGCATGTCGTTGTGTCCCTGGGAGACACTTGGGGAATGTTCACAGTATTGATTGTAATGTAACGTGAACATATTCTATTAGGGTCGAATATTTGTAGACGTGTACCCATTTGTGTCACTACATTAAAACTAGCTGAGACGTTTTGATATCGATTTGTGAAGCTTCTTAAAGTTCAGCGTCTGGAATGTCACCGGTGTTGGGGAAATAGTTTCCATCACAACCAGAAGCAAGGTTTCTATTTGGCGGTAGTTTGAAAGGTTTTTGTGTAAATCCTGAATCTAAAAAGCAACCACTAACTTCCTCGGTCTGACGGATGAGATGTGATATGTTTTACGAAGGCACACAAGCCCAAAATGTTTTTCAGCACTGGTTTGTTTATTTATTTGCATTTCTAAAGACTTGTCGGCCCGTCTGAGTGTAAGTTGTAGATATGCAGTGGTGTTTAGTGTTAGATGTATTTGTATATTATAATCAGACAAATTCTGTGTTCTGTATTTAATAGTTCTGTGTTCTTCATTTATTAAACGTTAAATACCTGACTTCATATCGTGTCCCTCACGCTTTCCTCTTCCCTTTCTGTGAATATGTTCCACGTGAGAAGAATCGGTGTGAGGGGAAAGCTAATTTAATAACGACTGAGTTGTTGTGTATCTGTATGCCGACTCGGGTCTCATCCTTCAACGACATGAACACAACGCAGACACCGCGAATCGACACCGGTTACACGATGAGTCCTACCTGGTTGGGGTTGGGCGTGTCGGGGCAGCTGTCGCAGGCGTCTCCCACTCCGTCTCCGTCTCGGTCCAGCTGGTCTCGGTTCTGGACGCGCTGGCAGTTATCCAGGAAGTTCTTCAGGCCTGGTGCCGGAGAAACAAGAGGAGAGAGTTATTAAACGGTCAGTGTGGCAGCAGGGGGGATAGAGAACGGTCAGGCTTAAAGGTGAGGGTAGGTAAGTTTGAGAAACCGGCTCGAGATCGCTAGAATTTGAAAATACACAACCGGAGAAAATCTGCCACTTCCTCACAGAGCCCCTCCTCCAACACACACGAACGCGCACATGACCAACGAGGGCACGAGGTCAGTTTTTGCCCCGATGGCAGACTGACAGGCAGGTAGGCCATCCGATCGATTGGTTGTACTTGTTACAGTATCACGGCTTCCACAGATGACATTTCTTTATGGATTTGTTGTCAAAGCACTTCAGATATTCATTGCTATCGGGATGTTAAGAGCATTCCATGGAATATAACAAAAAGTGTATCTCGAGCCGGTTTCTCAAACTTACCGACCCCTCCTTTAACAGAGGTGAAAGGGAGAGATGGAGGGTATTATCTGATCATTGTCACTTATTTGAGACTCTTAGGAAAGATTTATGAGCATTGTTATGATGACTTGTTCCTATAAATGGTGCGAAAAGAAATGCAAGAATGACTTTTTTTTTAAATCAGATGAGTTACAGTCAGACCTCGACGTGATGCACAACAAACTTAATTTGTATTAATACATAGTACTTCTAATGATATCTAATAATAATCTAGATTTCAATACTTTTTTAGATTTTATTATAGCTTTTAAAATTAATCTAGATTTTCTTGTATTTACGTTTTTTTCAGGGGCATTTTTAGAAGTGTTGCGGTCAATATCTAATCTCTAATATACTCTGAATCAATTACATTCAAAAGGCTCTAATACATTTACAAATAAATAAATTCTAAGAAATGCATTCCTACTTTTTTTATTTTCAAAGTCTCAATCACTGCATTGTATTTAATTGAATAATAATGCACAGATATTTTGAATACCCATTCTCCTCGACAGATAACAGCGTGTAATCTGAACTTCCACCACTGGGTTGCACTGTTGTATTTCCCATGCAGTGAAAGCTCCTCTGTGTTCAGATGCTGCTTTCATTCACCGCAGGGGGGCAGCAGCGGACCCGCAGAGGCCGACAGGGAGGACTTGAAGCCTCGGCTTGCTTTTGAAATCCACTGGATATTAATTTCATCACATTTCTGGTGAATATTCCGTGTGTGAGGCCAACAGGGAGTGGATGGAGGGGATCACTTTGCTTTCTTTCCCAAATAGGTAGGATATAATAATATATATATATTATATAAGTATATATTAAATGCATTTTTAGAGTAAAGTTCCTTGTATTTCTAACAATCACAGTCTTGCTATATACATATGTTTTCCCTTTACAGATATTATGCTAAGCTATCAGTCCCAGTTGTGTAATATTTACTGTGCTGCTATGATTTTCATCGAAATATATTTGGTTTTTGGACAAAACAAGCAATTAGAGACTTTGCTTTTGGCTTCAAATTCTACTTTTACTACAAGAGGACTTTCCCTACCCCTGTTTCTGTACCATGATATATACACTCAGAAGTGGGAAGTAGTGGAGTACTAATACTTCGTTACTGTACTTAAATACACTTTTCTGGTATCAGTACTTTATTCCACTACTTATTTTCTGACGACTTTTTACTTTGACTTCTTACATGTTGAACTCAAATACCTGTACTTTCTCCTTCTTACATGTTGAACTCAAATACCTGTACTTTCTCCTTCTTACATGTTGAACTCAAATACCTGTACTTTCTACTTCTTACATGTTGAACCCAAATACCTGTACTTTCTCCTTCTTACATGTTGAACTCAAATACCTGTACTTTCTCCTTCTTACATGTTGAACCCAAATACCTGTACTTTCTACTTCTTACATGTTGAACTCAAATACCTGTACTTTCTACTTCTCACATGTTGAACACAAATACCTGTACTTTCTACTTCTTACATGTTGATCACAAATACCTGTACTTTCTACTTCTCACATGTTGAACTCAAATACCTGTACTTTCTACTTCTTACATGTTGAACACAAATACATGTACTTTCTACTTCTTACATGTTGAACACAAATACCTGTACTTTCTACTTCTCACATGTTGAACACAAATACCTGTACTTTCTACTTCTCACATGTTGAACACAAATACCTGTACTTTCTACTTCTCACATGTTGAACTCAAATACCTGTACTTTCTACTTCTCACATGTTGAACACAAATACCTGTACTTTCTACTTCTCACATGTTGAACTCAAATACCTGTACTTTCTACTTCTCACATGTTGAACACAAATACCTGTACTTTCTACTTCTCACATGTTGAACACAAATACCTGTACTTTCTACTTCTCACATGTTGAACTCAAATACCTGTACTTTCTACTTCTCACATGTTGAACACAAATACCTGTACTTTCTACTTCTCACATGTTGAACTCAAATACCTGTACTTTCTACTTCTCACATGTTGAACTCAAATACCTGTACTTTCTACTTCTTACATGTTGAACTCAAATACCTGTACTTTCTACTTCTCACATGTTGAACTCAAATACCTGTACTTTCTACTTCTTACATGTTGAACCCAAATACCTGTACTTTCTACTTCTCACATGTTGAACTCAAATACCTGTACTTTCTACTTATTACATGTTGAACTCAAATACCTGTACTTTCTACTTCTTACATGTTGAACTCAAATACCTGTACTTTCTACTTCTCACATGTTGAACTCAAATACCTGTACTTTCTACTTCTCACATGTTGAACTCAAATACCTGTACTTTCTACTTCTCACATGTTGAACTCAAATACCTGTACTTTCTACTTCTCACATGTTGAACTCAAATACCTGTACTTTCTACTTCTTACATGTTGAACCCAAATACCTGTACTTTCTACTTCTCTCATGTTGAACTCAAATACCTGTACTTTCTACTTCTTACATGTTGAACTCAAACATTCATTAGCTAACAATGACATTATTGTTCTATTAATATAAAGGGAGGTCAGGTACTCTTTAAAACAGCTGCTAGCTATGGGTACTTTTTACTGAAGTACACTTCAAAGCCTCTTTACTTTGACTTGAGTAAAGAAGTTTCGTCAGTACTTCTACTTTCACCAGAGGCTTTTTAAACACGAGTATCTGTACTTCTACTTGAGTGCAGGATGTGTCTGCAACACTCGTGCCGGGGAGTTCCAACAGAGGCTGCTTTCACTGCTTGTTACATCATCTTTAGTCAGACTCAGCAACTGTCCGTACCGTCTCCGTCCATGTCGTCGTCGCAGGCGTCCCCCCGGCCGTCACTGTCCGTGTCCCTCTGGTCCGGGTTCTCCACGATGCGGCAGTTATCGCAGGCGTCTCCGTGGCTGTCCTTGTCGCTGTTCCTCTGGTCCACGTTGGGCTTCAGAGGACAGTTATCCTGAAGGACAGAGGACACAAAGGTTTCGGTTAGAAATACAAGGTCAAAGAACCGAATGGAGAGAAATGTGAAAACCAGATGAGATATTCAAAGCTTTAGAATAGAAGTCATTTAGTGTTTGGTCGTCATGGCGTTACACTTCTCCCAGTGTGGAGTCTGTGACTGTTCAACGTACGGGGGGTTTGAACCTGTGAGACGGTGGGGCTTAGACTAAGACGGACAGCTGCTGGCAGACGAGGCCTCAAGGAAGTGAGACTCAACCTGTGGATGTCAGGTTTGACATTTCTTTGAGACTTTTAAGATAAACAACAAAGACCTCAAGTTATTTTATGACATTTTAAAGCAAAAGACGTGCAAACACCTTTAGGGAAACTTTTACGTGTATATTTAATTATTTCCTAACTTTTAAACTCAACAGTTAACCTAGAGAAAGTTGTTGTGTGCTTGAGTGCATTTGTTAAAAGTCCCCTATTATATTGTTCTTCATCCATATATCACAGGTCTCAGAGATATCCAGAGCCTGTCTCTGATTGGCTGAAACACCAAACAGATCATTGCAGCATTACCCATAATCCCCTCTGTTTCAGCCCTGTTTCCAAAGCGCTGATTCTCTGTCTGTTACTTTAGATGAAGACAAGGAGCCCCTCCCCCACGCCCCTCTGAGAGACATTTGGTTACAAAGAACTCAATGGAGCTCAAGAGGAGATTAAGGTGATAAGTTACCTTGTTGCTGATTGGCTAATGGTTACACAAGACAACACATCGTTATGACATCACAAGTGGCCAAAATCTGATCAGCTCATTTTCAGACAGGTTTTTATAGAAATGGATCAAAAAGAGAGAAATCTTTGTTCCTGAAACTTTCAGAGTCTCTTTCCACAGAGGGGACACATGTTGATGTAGAAGAGACATGAAGAAGAGGGGACACATGTTGATGTAGAAGAGACATGAAGAAGAGGGGACACATGTTGATGTAGAAGAGACATGAAGAAGAGGGGACACATGTTGATGTGGAAGAGACATGAAGAAGAGGGGACACATGTTGATGTAGAGGAGACATGAAGAAGAGGGGACACATGTTGATGTAGAAGAGACATGAAGAAGAGGGGACACATGTTGATGTAGAAGAGACATGAAGAAGAGGGGACACATGTTGATGTAGAAGAGACATGAAGAAGAGGGACACATGTTGATGTAGAAGAGACATGAAGAAGAGGGGACACATGTTGATGTAGAAGAGACATGAAGAAGAGGGGACACATGTTGATGTAGAAGAGACATGAAGAAGAGGGGACACATGTTGATGTAGAAGAGACATGAAGAAGAGGGGACACATGTTGATGTAGAAGAGACATGAAGAAGAGGGGACACATCTTGATGTAGAAGAGACATGAAGAAGAGGGGACACATGTTGATGTAGAAGAGACATGAAGAAGAGGGGACACATGTTGATGTAGAAGAGACATGAAGACGAGGGGACACATGTTGATGTAGAAGAGACATGAAGAAGAGGGTTTTGCAGAATAGGTGACCTTTAAAACCTACCTGTTCGTTGGGTATACCGTCACCGTCTGCGTCGTCATCACAGGTGTTTCCGTATCCGTCCCCGTCGGCGTCCTCCTGACCCGAGTTGGGGACGAACACGCAGTTATCCTGTGAAGGGATGTGATGGGAAAACAAGTTAAAACAAGAGATGACAGAGAAGTCTTTATGCATTACACGTAACCAAGACGATAGACATCACTTCACTTTTTATAAAATCTTCATGTAGTTTGCACTTGCCTTTTTGCAGCTGGAGTCTTTACATTTGAGTTTGTCATCCGGGTATCCGTCGATATCTGTGTCCTTCCCACACAGGTATCCATTACCAGCCCAGCCGATTCCACACTGAGCAAAGAGACGGAGAAACTCCTTCATCACAGAGCAACACAAAGTCATGTTTCATGCATCCAGCAGCTCCATTTGCAACATCGACAAGGAGAGATATTAAGATGATAGATAGACACAAATACCTGTACTTTCTACTTCTTACATGTTGAACTCAAATACCTGTACTTTCTACTTCTCTCATGTTGAACTCAAATACCTGTACTTTCTACTTCTTACATGTTGAACCCAAATACCTGTACTTTCTACTTCTTACATGTTGAACTCAAATACTTGTACTTTCTACTTCTTACATGTTGAACTCAAATACCTGTACTTTCTACTTCTTACATGTTGAACTCAAATACCTGTACTTTCTACTTTTTACATTTTGAACCCAAATACCTGTACTTTCTACTTCTTACATGTTGAACTCAAATACCTGTACTTTCTACTTCTTACATGTTGAACTCAAATACCTGTACTTTCTACTTCTTACATGTTGAACACAAATACCTGTACTTTCTACTTCTCTCATGTTGAACTCAAATACCTGTACTTTCTACTTCTTACATGTTGAACTCAAATACCTGTACTTTCTACTTCTTACATGTTGAACTCAAATACCTGTACTTTCTACTTCTTACATGTTGAACTCAAATACCTGTACTTTCTACTTCTTACATGTTGAACTCAAATACCTGTACTTTCTACTTCTTACATGTTGAACTCAAATACCTGTACTTTCTACTTCTTACATGTTGAACTCAAATACCTGTACTTTCTACTTCTTACATGTTGAACTCAAATCCCTGTACTTTCTACTTCTTACATGTTGAACTCAAATACCTGTACTTTCTACTTTTTACATTTTGAACCCAAATACCTGTACTTTCTACTTCTTACATGTTGAACTCAAATACCTGTACTTTCTACTTCTTACATGTTGAACTCAAATACCTGTACTTTCTACTTCTTACATGTTGAACACAAATACCTGTACTTTCTACTTCTCTCATGTTGAACTCAAATACCTGTACTTTCTACTTCTCACATGTTGAACCCAAATACCTGTACTTTCTACTTCTTACATGTTGAACCCAAATACCTGTACTTTCTACTTCTTACATGTTGAACTCAAATACCTGTACTTTCTACTTCTCTCATGTTGAACTCAAATACCTGTACTTTCTACTTCTCTCATGTTGAACTCAAATACCTGTACTTTCTACTTCTTACATGTTGAACTCAAATACCTGTACTTTCTACTTCTTACATGTTGAACTCAAATACCTGTACTTTCTACTTCTTACATGTTGAACTCAAATACCTGTACTTTCTACTTCTTACATGTTGAACTCAAATACCTGTACTTTCTACTTCTTACATGTTGAACTCAAATACCTGTACTTTCTACTTCTTACATGTTGAACTCAAATACCTGTACTCTCTACTTCTTAGCCTGTATATGAGTCAGAGAGCAGGAACCCACCTCACAGGTGGCCGTGCCGTCCCGCTCCATGGTGCACAGAGCGTTCAGATCGCAGGGGTTCGTGAGGCTGTTCCCGCAGCTGACCTCCGGCTTGCAGCCCTTCACCTGGTCTCCGGAGAAACCCGTCTTACAGCTGCCGCAGTGATACGAGCCCTGAGCAGGAGACAAGGACAGCAGGTGTCTTTTCATCGCCACATCATTGAGACCGTCTTCTGTTACAGAGAAGTGTCGGCGATGGTTTTCCTACCACAGAGTTTTGACAGGCGGAGTTCGCGGCGCAACCTCCGTTGTTCGTGGCTTTGCATTCGTCAACGTCGTCACAGACCTAAATTAGAGAATATAAGATGTGTCTTTCTCCGTTTATGTTCAGATGACAGTTACACCACATAAGATACAACAAACAGCGGGGCAAAGGGATTATATTGGCTACAGTAATGTTCTTTTGTTCAAAAATGTTGTACAGAATCCACATGGTTTACTATCTGATGAGAATTAGTGTTCGAGGTTCTCCTTTATATCACGTCAGAGCAGTGTTTCTCAAACTTGTTCATACCAAGGACACTTAACCAATAAAAAAACACTCGCGGACCACCTACCATCTCTGAACTTACAAACGCTGAGTACACAAGTGGCAACATGTGTGATGAAGGTGTTGCGCTGGGCTATATCATACCATCGAAAGTGAAACTTAAGCTCGCTCCATTGCGGAGATATTCCCGCGAGAGTGCGGAAAACTTTAATTTATTAATTTATTTAAAATGTGAAATTGTACCAATATACTCACGGACCACTAGGGGGCGCTCACGGGCCACACTTTGAGAAGCACTGCTTTAGATCACCAGAAGGATCCCACACTTTTTGCCAAAGTATTTTATAGCATTCTTCCATACACTGTCTTTATAGCTGCAGCTACTACCAATATTGTACTTCTTAAATATAAATGTAAACATATATTACACGGTAGTATTCATGTGTTAATAAGATCAATGACTTATTTAGCTATCAAGCTTGAAGTACACCCTTCCTATTTCCCCTTATTATAATCAATCTGTTTTAAGGGCTGAGCTGCCGACACGCACGAGCATCATGTACCTACTTTGGATTGATTTTGCGAACTTATAACTGAACTTATAGGCGATATACCTCTAGTGAGCGGCCCAGCCCATCGTATATTTCTCTGTACGTCGCCCTCCCCTGCTCCAAACCTTTCAGGCGTGTCGCTAAGATCCAAATAAAGTCAGATGTTGAAGCTGGGTGTGTTCTGAGTTACAGCACGAAACCTAGGGGTTTGAAAGTCGGTAGGACCCTCCATACTTGATCCAGTGTTTTACCTGCTTGTTGGTCTGTGCATATATGACGCCCACACCCTCGATCGCCAGGCCGGAGTATCCCAGGGGACACGCGTCACATCTGAACCCCGGGGCGGTGTTCACACACTTCACTCCAGGGAAGCAGGGGTTAAACTGGCACTGCAGGAAGGAAGGAAGGAAGGAAGGAAGGAGGACACGAGGACTGTTATCCGTGTGTCTCTCAGGGCTGCTCACCGAAAAAAGCTTTTAAGTCTGATGACACTTTGACTCATGCAAAATACATAATGCTGAAGGGGTCAGGCCTTATGAAGAGGGATGAGAGCAAAGAGGAGAAGACACAGACAGACAGACAGACAGACAGACAGACACACCCCCAGACACACAGACACACCCCCCCCAGACAGACAGACACACACCCCCAGACACAGACAGACACACACCCCCCCAGACACACACACACACCCCCACGACCCAGACACAGACAGACACACACCCCCAGACCACACAGACACGACAGACACACACACCCCCAGACAGACAGACAGACAGACACACACACCCCCAGACAGACACACACACCCCCAGACAGACACAGACAGACACACAGACACAGACAAACACACACAGACACACCCCCCCCCAGACAGACAGACACACAGACAGCACACACCCCCAGACAGACAGACAGACACACACACCCCCAGACAGACAGACAGACACACACACACCCCCAGACAGACAGACAGACACACACCCCCAGACAGACACAGACACACACACACCCCCAGACAGACAGACACACACACACCCCCCAGACAGACACAGACACACCCCCAGACAGACAGACAGACACACACCCCCAGATAGACAGACACACACCCCCAGACACACACAGACACACACAGACAGACAGACACACACACACCCCCAGACAGACAGACAGACACACACCCCCAGACACACACAGACAGACAGACACACACCCCCAGACAGACAGACAGACAGACACACCCCAGACAGACAGACACACACCCCCAGACAGACACACAGACAGACAGACACACACAGACAGACAGACTGACTCCTGTACTTCCTAATTAACAGACTTTGCCGTCATTTCCGAACTTTAACTTTTCCCCGTTGCTGCAGCTCCTGTGAAGTTGTGTTCCCGTTGTCTCACCTCGTGTCTTGTCACCTCTCTGCTGCCAACGCTTGTTTTAGAGGCAAAATACTTTAATATAAAAAAAGATCCAAAATAATCACGGCTGGTTTAGTTTGTCTACCATGGCAGCTTCTGTGTGGAAATAGGAACACATTTTGCAGACGGCCTCAGACCGACAGTCACGTCATGTGGTTACAAAGATACTTTGCACTTTACCAACGCTCCTATTGGACGGCTAATTCTCTAGTCCTCAAACTGTATTGGACAATGGGAAGAGGGTGCTGGACGCCCCTCTGCTCCTGACCTTTAAGCTAACACAGAGGTCAGGGGGAGAATAACAAGCTGCTATTATTCTCCACAAAGAAGGTTATGCTCTGGTGTCGGTTTGTTTGTCAGCCGGATTACAGAAAGGCTTCGGCCTGGTCGTAAGGACACCTGGGGGAAAGGTGTAGAGTGGGCCGAGGAATGACCCATTGCAGTTTGAAGCAGATCTGAATCACAGGGTAGATACACACACGTGTTTTTAATCTTAATGTTGGACGGTGCATGGCCTCGGTGGAGATCCACTTTTACAATGTCGTTTGAATCCAAAATAAGAATTTGAATATACCGTTTCTTGCTATGCGCTAGGATTAACAGTTCATAAGATTCATTGTCAGCCATCTTTACAAATCGTATCCTAAAAATAGCCATTATTTGAGGGTGGGACAATCCCCTCTATGTTTTAAAATGATTAGTTTAGAGCAGTGTTTCTCAAACGTTTTCATACCAAGGACCACTTAACGAATAAAAAAACACTCGCGGACCACCTAACTCCACAAATGTCCAAAAACACATCGTTTTTTACAAATTGCCTGAAAATGGTACAAACAAGAGGCAACATGTGTGATGAAGGTGCTTATCTGGGCTTTATCATGCAATCGAAAGTGAAACTTAAGCTCGCTCAATTGCGGAGATATTCCCGCGAGAGTGCGGAAAACTTTAATTAATTTTAAAATGTGAAATGTTACCAATATGCTCACGGACCACTAGGGGGCGCTCACGGACCACACTTTGAGAATCACTGGTTTAGATCAGTGATTCTCAAACTTTTTTCAATAATGTTCCCCCTTTGAAAAAGAAATCCAGCCACGTACCCCCTGATCAGCGCAGAAACTATTCGTTAGGGGGAAATGCCTGTATAAAGAGGTTCAGCACAGCGCTGCACCATCGGTGTCTGATTTATTAAAACAACAACAGTAACTGAGAAACACTTAAATGCTACATTTCAAATGTTTACAATCACTAAATTCACGGCAAACCAATTTTAACATCAAGCAACAACACTGAGACGACATTAGTTGCATTGAACTGATCTTTTTAATAAGTTGTACTTAATGTAGTGAAACATGGGCTCGAGCTTCACTGAGGACCTTTGTCTCAGTGACAGGAAGGCCACTGCAGTTATACTTCGCGGTTTGAAATATGTGTAACTCTGTTGATATAAAACCCACACTGCTCAAACTTCCTTACATTTCCTAACATTTGTATTTTTTTTTCAACATTAACATAAAAATAAATCTCACGTACCCCCTGCAGTACTCCAACGTACCCCTAGGGGTCCGTGTACCTCCATTTGAGAACCACTGGTTTAGACTGTAAAGGTTTAGACTTGCCGGTGTTGCCATAGTTACGGTGGACAACTTATCGTTTTATTATTTACTCCGTCACATTTTTCGTATTGGAATACACTTCAGTGTTTTTACGTTTTAGTCCGACAGACTACACGGTGAAAGGATAAGATGTGTGGCGTCAGTATAGTACTATTGTTAAAGTGTCTGATACTTGATAACCACGAATACAAAATACCTACGCATAGTAAAAGTAATGACATCACATATATGATATAGTCAGACACTGTTATTTCAAATCAAGCCTAACGAATAACTAGTTCCCTCGAATGGCTCCTCAGAATGCAATTTCCCTCTGTGGTTTATCGTGCACTGTAATGCCACTCGTATTTTATTCATTTGTAAGGTGCCATTGAATGAAATGTGTTATTGTATCCGTGCCTCTCTCACACAATGTTCTTTTTCTTTCTTTTAGACAATCCTGGTGTCGAGATCTGCACGGTTTCTCTACAACCCGTGTTCAGCAGACCAGGTGGTGGTGCAGCTGCTGGTCTGGCACCCCCACTCTAACTTAGTCAAGGGTGCTCGTACTCCTGCCCCTCCTCTCGTCTGTGCACACGAGAGCATTTCACTCTGGGCTCAGCAGGTGAGAAACTAAAGAGGGGCTTCCACATGTGGCAGACCGGGTGTTGGTGCTGCCAGATTTAGCACAATATGACACACACACACACACACACACACACACACACAGAGCCTTACCTCGTCCACATCGTCACAGTTGAATCCGTCCCCGGTGTATCCGTCTGGACACGGCCCGCACTCCACACCGTCGGCCGTCTCTATGCACCGTACATCACGGAAACACACACCTGCACCACACCTGGGTTTCACCACCTCAGTCCCCCCCCAGACCTTTGAAGCAAAGACAACAAAACACATTTTGTTGTGAAAATCCTGAACGTCCTCTTCCAACATGAGAGTAGCATGAGGACAAAGGTATCAACTGTAGCTGTGAACATGACAGGATGTGTGATGACCTGGAAGAGCATCAGGACTGCTTGAGGCAGATGATAGCAATGTGATTAACATGATGACTCAGCCTCTATGGAGAGAGACATCAAGCATGCTCATTTCTGACGTGGAGCTAATCTGAAGTAAACATTGATACTGCTTTCTGTCCCTCCATCTTGAGACTGTGTGACTCCCTCTCTTGGATATCAGCGTGTGAAGGACACTGCTCAGAAACTAGCTGATGCTCTGTATGTGATGACTCCTTCCCTTCTGGAGAGGATCCCAGATACACGGATCCTGAGACTGAAGCTCACGCCGGGGACCAGGGATATTTTTCTAACACATTCAAACCATCGTCATCTGATATTTTGTTTGTTAAAGAAACTGCTGTTTAATAGAAGTTGTCTTACCGCAGGCCTGACACTCCGAGATGGTGTTTCTGAGGAATGAAGTCTCTTTGACCTGTGAAAAGGTGAAGCATAAATAAGTCTGTATGCAGTAAAGCTGTCGGGGGGAGGGGGGGGGCGGGGTCAGGGGTGAAGACGCAGGGAGGAAGTGGTCTCAGTGGGGCTGTTGGTGTAACTCACCTGCTGAATGAGGACGTCTTTCAGCTCATTTATCACCTTCGTTAGGTCCAGCATTTGGTTGGACAGCTGCTTCGTGTTGACCCCTGAGAGAAAGGCACCGTTTACTTTGTGAAACTGAAGACAGGTGAGAGGGGGTTTCTGAGCCTGTTCTCAAGGGACAAACTGAGAACACACTCGGCTGTCTCTGTAGACTTCTTACCCAGAGTTTGGACGGAGTCTTTTTGTTGGAAATGGCAGTCTTGTATTGAAGCAACGTTCTCAAACGTGTCCCCGACCACCAGCTTGAGCTCGTCTAAACTCTCCTGTTGGAATAAAACAACACAAAGAGGACAGCTCAGCCAATTTGGATCCATTTATGGGACGGAAAGATTTCCATTATTGTATGGAAATAGAGTGGCGCATGGATGTATTTGTTCACGTTACACATGATTTCACATCACCAGCGCTAAGCTAAAGGCGGCTAATGTTGGGCTATAAAGGAACTACAGCACGGTCACATGACTTCACGTCACCACCGCTAAGCTAAAGGAGGCTCATGTTGGACTATAAAGGAACTACAGCACGGTCACATGACTTCACGTCACCACCGCTAAGCTAAAGGTGGCTAATGTTGGGCTATAAAGGAACTACAGCACGGTCACATGACTTCACAACGCCACCGCTAAGCTAAAGGTGGCTAATGTTGGGCTATAAAGGAACTACAGCACGGTCACATGACTTCGCGTCACCACCGCTAAGCTAAAGGTGGCTAATGTTGGGCTATAAAGGAACTACAGCACGGTCACATGACTTCACAACGCCACCGCTAAGCTAAAGGTGGCTAATGTTGGGCTATAAAGGAACTACAGCACGGTCACATGACTTCACGTCACCACCGCTAAGCTAAAGGTGGCTAATGTTGGGCTATAAAGGAACTACAGCACGGTCACATGACTTCACGTCACCACCGCTAAGCTAAAGGCGGCTAATGTTGGGCTATAAAGGAACTACAGCACGGTCACATGACTTCACGTCACCACCGCTAAGCTAAAGGCGGCTAATGTTGGGCTATAAAGAAACTACAGCACAGTCACATGACTTCACGTCACCACCGCTAAGCTAAAGGCGGCTAATGTTGGGCTATAAAGGAACTACAGCACGGTCACATGACTTCACGTCACCACCGCTAAGCTAAAGGCGGCTAATGTTGGGCTATAAAGGAACTACAGCACGGTCACATGACTTCACGTCACCACCGCTAAGCTAAAGGTGGCTAATGTTGGGCTATACAGGAACTACAGCACGGTCACATGACTTCACGTCACCACCGCTAAGCTAAAGGCGGCTAATGTTGGGCTATAAAGGAACTACAGCACGGTCACATGATTTCACGTCACCAGCGCTAAGCTAAAGGCGGCTAATGTTGGGCTATAAAGGAACTACAGCACGGTCACATGACTTCACGTCACCACCGCTAAGCTAAAGGCGGCTAATGTTGGGCTATAAAGGAACTACAGCACGGTCACATGACTTCACGTCACCACCGCTAAGCTAAAGGCGGCTAATGTTGGGCTATACAAGAACTACAGCACGGTCACATGACTTCACGTCACCACCGCTAAGCTAAAGGCGGCTAATGTTGGGCTATACAGGAACTACAGCACGGTCACATGACTTCACGCCACCACCGCTAAGCTAAAGGAGGCTAATGTTGGGCTATAAAGGAACTACAGCACGGTCACATGACTTCACAACGCCACCGCTAAGCTAAAGGTGGCTAATGTTGGGCTATAAAGGAACTACAGCACGGTCACATGACTTCACGTCACCACCGCTAAGCTAAAGGTGGCTAATGTTGGGCTATAAAGGAACTACAGCACAGTCACATGACTTCACGTCACCACCGCTAAGCTAAATGTGGCTAATGTTGGGCTATACAGGAACTACAGCATGGTCACATCACTTCACCACCGCTAAGCTAAAGGTGGCTAATGTTGGGCTATAAAGGAACTACAGCACGGTCACATGACTTCACGTCACCACCGCTAAGCTAAAGAAGGCTAATGTTGGGCTATAAAGGAACTACAGCACAGTCACATGACTTCACGTCACCACCGCTAAGCTAAATGTGGCTAATGTTGGGCTATACAGGAACTACAGCATGGTCACATCACTTCACCACCGCTAAGCTAAAGGTGGCTAATGTTGGGCTATAAAGGAACTACAGCACGGTCACATGACTTCACGTCACCACCGCTAAGCTAAAGAAGGCTAATGTTGGGCTATAAAGGAACTACAGCACGGTCACATGACTTCACAACGCCACTGCTAAGCTAAAGGTGGCTAATGTTGGGCTATAAAGGAACTACAGCACGGTCACATGACTTCACAACGCCACAGCTAAGCTAAAGAAGGTTAATGTTGGGCTATAAAGGAACTACAGCACGGTCACATGACTTCACAACGCCACAGCTAAGCTAAAGAAGGTTAATGTTGGGCTATAAAGGAACTACAGCACGGTCACATGACTTCACGTCACCACCGCTAAGCTAAAGGAGGCTAATGTTGGGCTATAAAGGAACTACAGTACGGTCACATGACTTCACGTTACCACCGCTAAGCTAAAGGTGGCTAATGTTGGGCTATAAAGGAACTACAGCACGGTCACATGACTTCACGTCACCACCGCTAAGCTAAAGGCGGCTAATGTTGGGCTATAAAGGAACTACAGCACGGTCACATGACTTCACAACGCCACCGCTAAGCTAAAGGTGGCTAATGTTGGGCTATAAAGGAACTACAGCACGGTCACATGACTTCACGTCACCACCGCTAAGCTAAAGGTGGCTAATGTTGGGCTATAAAAGGAACTACAGCACAGTCACATGACTTCACGTCACCACCGCTAAGCTAAATGTGGCTAATGTTGGGCTATACAGGAACTACAGCACGGTCACATGACTTCACGTCACCACCGCTAAGCTAAAGGCGGCTAATGTTGGGCTATAAAGGAACTAGAGCACGGTCACATGACTTCACGTCACCACCGCTAAGCTAAAGGTGGCTAATGTTGGGCTATAAAGGAACTACAGCACGGTCACATGACTTCACGTCACCACCGCTAAGCTAAAGGTGGCTAATGTTGGGCTATACAGGAACTACAGCACGGTCACATGACTTCACGTCACCACCGCTAAGCTAAAGGAGGCTAATGTTGGGCTATAAAGGAACTACAGCACGGTCACATGACTTCACGTTACCACCGCTAAGCTAATGGTGGCTAATGTTGGGCTATAAAGGAACTACAGCACGGTCACATGACTTCACGTCACCACCGCTAAGCTAAAGGAGGCTAATGTTGGACTATAAAAAGGAACTACAGCACGGTCACATGACTTCACGTCACCACCGCTAAGCTAAAGGCGGCTAATGTTGGGCTATAAAGGAACTACAGCACGGTCACATGACTTCACGACACCACCGCTAAGCTAAAGGTGGCTAATGTTGGGCAATAAAGGAACTACAGCACGGTCACATGACTTCACGGCACCACCGCTAAGCTAAAGGAGGCTAATGTTGGGCTATAAAGGAACTACAGCACGGTCACATGACTTCACGTCACCACCGCTAAGCTAAAGGTGGCTAATGTTGGGCTTGCCACTTTATAGACACTTGTTAGCAACCGCTGTTTTAAAATTCATTGAAGTATTTTACTTCATAGAACAAAATATGAAAATCTTGTAAGCTTGCATTAACCTCGGACCTTATAAAGATCTAAAATGCTGAGTTATTTCCTGGGTTTAGGACTCACTCCTGCACCACTCTCTACTGTGAGTGAAGGCCCACCTGGTCTCGGGCCTGCATGGTCTTCAGGTCCACGGTTCCGTATTCTGCAGGTAAACCCTGGAAGGCGGCAGGTAAGTCCCTGATGGTCTCCACCAGCCTGCAGTCCAGATGCAGCTCCACGCCCCCCGGACCCTGCTGCATGCCCTTCAGGTGGAACAGCAGCCGGTGCTGTTGGCCGTCCGCCAGCACCAGGTTGTTGAAGGTCACCGAGGTCATCCTCTTGTCGCTCCGCAGGTAACGCAACACAGCTGAGAGGATGAGGAAGATATTTAGTTTATTTGTTTATAGTGTCGTGTTGTTTGGTTTAGATCAGGGGTCTCAAACTCATGGCCCGGGGGCCAAATCCGGCCCGCGACTTCATTTTATGTGGCCCCGCAAGAGCTTGCAAATAATATAATACGTTTATAATATAATATGCCCATAAACTACATGTCCCACAATGCATCTCGTTTTGTGACATGCGCACTGAAGAGACTTGCAATTATTTGCCCTGGACTTCTGCTTTCAGACGTAGTTAATTACGAAGTTATTATCCTATCTGATAATAATCCAATTCAGAGGCAATAATGTAATATAATACATTATTTTATATATAGTTACAACCGGCCCTTTGAGTGCAACCTTTATGCAAATGTGGCCCGCGATGAAATTGAGTTTGACACCCCTGGTTTAGATGATAGGAAAGGGTTGTGTCAAATGTTCATATCATCATTTAAATAATATGTATAGATTATGTTTTATTCTCTGATTGCCTTTTACTCGTTTAAATAGTATTTTGAATCCTATATGTGTTTAACAGAGACATATGTTTAGGATTTACATTTCAGGAGGGCAAAAGGTGGATTGGCAAATGGTTAAGGACTTAAAGAGCCTGTGACACGGTTTTCCCCCATCATCCAAACCCATAAATTTGAGTACATATTGTCTCCTTGAAAACCGTTACTGAACTGATTTTGGATATTTGTACTTTGATAACCATTAATCTTTCAATGTTGACAATTTTCTGGATCTTCTCGCGGATTCTTCAAGTCCCGCCAAATGATGTGTGACGTCATTGCGGGCACAGCGCTCCAGCTGCACCGTCCAGGATCCCAGCATCTGCATGTAAACCTTTATATATATACAGTCAGATGTAAACGCACGATGGTGCACACAGCAGCAAGCTCAGACAGCGATGACAGGTTAATGTTGAACGTGTCTGAGAGCTCATATGAGGCTGAAGGATCGGTTTATGTTGTATCTGTTAGAAGTTTAGGAATGAGGTGCGTCAATATGGGCGATCATATGGTCATGAAGCCAGTGGTGGAATGGGACTACAAATCATCCCGGGACTCTCGACCGGCCCACTTCGGTACCGCTAGTAAATTGTCAACGGGGGGAGTGGGGGATGTCAGGGGCGGCAGGTGCTGTATATAGTAAATGTAAATATGTGTGTCACTGCATCCTGGTAAAATACAAATATAATGTATAATGTCTGTGTCTTTGACCTCAGCGCTGCTAGCCACCTGTGCCCTGTGCTACGAAGCCAGTTCAATAGACCCTGGATATGTTTGAGTAACAAACAAACTAACAACAACAAACTAACAAACGAGATCTCGCTAAGTGGTCCGACGACGCTGGTTATCAACTCGGTAAATCAAGCCAGGGTTTCTCTCTCCAGCTGAGAGCGCGTTCACGTCTAAGACACGCTTGGATCTGACTTTAATTACATTTGTCTCGAGTGTTTCGTCAACATAATGTGTTAAATAATACGTCTGCATACAGTCTGTGACGCTGTGAGTGTTGCACGGCCAGATGAGGCTGGAGAAGCTGACTCAGATCAGGAGATATATGATATATTATGATATTATATGATCGATGATCTGATTGATGATGTAATATGAATGATAAGTGTGACGCGTCGGCGTCTTCTCTGCATACGGCAGTTTAAACTGTATTTCCTTTATCCTGTAATATGACTTGAGAGATTTAAACTCCGCACACTGAGTTGATCTCTTTTCTATAGATGCCGGAGGCGGGCAGCGTCAGGTAAAATAAGTTATTTAGCCTTCTCAAACCTGAGCCTCACGCGCCGCCTATGGGGGATGTGCTAGTTACTTATCCGACCGGCCCACTTCGGTACCGGCCCATCGGGATTCGTCCCGATGGCCAGTCCGCCACCGCACACAGCCCACGTAAGCTGTCAACGGGGGGAGCCTCGCTGCGGGGAAATGGTGGACCTAGTGTCCCGATCGGAGTGGGAATAATAATAATAATAATAATAATCCGTGCATTTTATCCATTAATTTCCCCAACATGGTGGTAAAAAAAACACACGTTTAATCCATGTTGTTGGTGTACTACAACTACAAAAAGCATCGGTTTGTTTTCTCATCAGGAAATGCAGACCGGCTCAAACAAACGATCATGTAATGTATCATATGTTCGCCCAATTGACATGAAAGCACTAATAAATGTAGTTTCATCCACTTGAGTTTACAACCACAAAAATAATCCATTTGTTTTTATATCACATCCGACGGGAGGAAATTCAGCAGCTCTCACTCCCGATTTGTAATCCTAATGTAATCATCATCTTCACCACGATCATGTATGTTTATGTCGCTGAATTGACATGAAAGCACTGACAAATATGAATATACTGTAGTCAACTTCATTAAAACGTTATTAACGTGCCTAATCTCAGTAATTCACCATTTCTACGCATGACACAACACACTTTGTCCGTGTTTGGCTCTCGAAGCGTTCCCGCATTGACGTCACTTCCGGCTTCCCCCAAAACTTCAAAATGAGTCGAATGAATTTCCCCGCGATGTTCGAAATGATTTATATTTAACGGAACGGTATCGCTTTTTCTTTTTTAAACTGACGGTTCGAGATGACTAGTAGACCAATATTTCATTGCACAACAGCTGTTGGGATGGTGTCACAGGCTCTTTAAGGTTTAATGATGGGGGTCTTTAGATGCCTAAGGGTGAAGTTGCTCTGTTCCTATGAGATATTTCACTTGTATATTGATTTTCTTTATTACTTTATTAAATATAACAAAGAAAACTTTGTCCATGAATCATTTATCAGTTTCTCTTAAGAATGTCCTCCAGAGGAAGCCTCTTCTCTCGTAGCGTCTTACCTCGGTTGAGCTTCCCCATGACGGTGAACTCGAAGTACTTGCTGTTGTCCCGCGGGTTGAACAGGGCGAAGATGCTGGTTCCTGTTTTGGGCTGAAGCTTGAAGGAGGTCAGGATGAAGGCCTCGTTCACGCCCTGCTCCACCAGGCCGCCCTGCAGAAGGTCCGGCAGGCAGTCCGGTGAGGTGAGCAGATCATACACTGTGGAGGAGAAGGGAGAAAGGCACATGAGCAATGGAGGATCAGATGTATGAATATTTATGACCCAAACTAGGGCTGTACTCGAATATCCGAATATTCGTTCGTTGTAGTACTATTTGGGTTTCAACTTTCGATATTCGGATATTCGTTTTTTCGTTTTTTTTTCAAATTGAATTTATTGAAATCTCCAATCTCAACGTAAGAGCTTGTTCGGGGGGTGCTAACACTTAACCATAAACTATATTGTTTGCTTTCTCCGTCTTTATATGTAGACATTACTTTTCTCCGTTATACTCCGTCACGTTGTTTCCACAGCAACAACAACTTCCGGTCAACAGCGCTACCTCTCCTTCAAAATAAAAGCATGTCCATAAATAGGAAGCCAAGCGAGATTACACTTAAGACAACTGCAACTAAAGTAACAAACACAATGCGATATCATTTTAAATTTCAAAGAACACAAATTGGGTTAATAACTATAAAACAACAATACTGTAGAATAACAAAATGAATGCCGTGAATACACCATAACGCGTGAAGCGGTTCGCTGCCGATTACTACCGAATATCCGGAGCCCGAAAAATGGTATTCGGGACAGCCCTAACCCAAACACATCCTGAGTCGACATGAGGAGATGATGTTGACCCAGTGTTTGTTGATCTTTTGAGACCCTGCATTTACATGCCGGGTTATACAGAGACAAATCATATATCACATCAAGTTCTTTGATATTGGGAAGACAACGTTTGGTTGACGACTGATGCTTTTACATAATATTTTCACAATGACATTTTTTATAAACCAGTGGTGGAATATAAGTAACTACACTTTACTTGATTATTTCCATTTAAAACTACATTATAGTTCAAATATTGCCTACTTTTATTCAACGCTCACAGTTACTTTGTACTTATAAAAACACATGATATGCTGATATTGTATAATGCAGTACTTTACTACTAAAACACACACAGTACTTCTAGTATCTAAATCTGGTCCACATTGACAAACTGCAACACTTAAATGCCCTATGAACACAAAAAGGATAATATAACAACCATAATAATGTAATACTGTGAAAAGATCCATTCTGCATAACACGTTTTAATTGTAATACTTAAAGTATATTGATTTGATAATACTTCTTAACTTTATATTATTCTGAAATGAGCCACTGTGCAGAATAAGTACTTTTGTACTTTAAGTACATTTTAATGCTGAAGACGATACCGATTTATTTCCCCTAGTCAGTTGCATGATGTATTTCTTTTTGTGTCCTCTCCAAATCTGCTCAGCTGATAAAGTGTTTCTCAGTTCCTCCATTTTTGTCACAGGCGGAGGTTTGACCGAGTTAAAGCCAGAGGGACGCTGCACTCACTGCTGGAGAGTCCTCCTGCGTTAATAAAGTGACTTGGGATCTGTGCAGACCAGGAGAGGATGTGCAGGGAATGTGTCGCCACCATCTGCACGCAGCGTGAATACACAAGCAGTCTGCAGGGCCTTCAGTCAGGAGGGCCTTCAGTCTGGAGGGCCTTCAGTCAGGAGGGCCTTCAGTCAGGAGGGGCCTTCAGTCAGGGGGGCCTTCAGTCTGGAGGGGCCTTCAGTCGGGAGGGCCTTCAGTCGGGAGGGCCTTCAGTCTCTGGATGTCAGGGTCTTCAGTCAGTGGTCTCTTTAGGTCCTCTCCTGCTGATGTTCAGGTGTATGTCGTTGTAGTGTCTCTACTTTAAAGAGTCCTCTCCAGCTGATGTTCAGGTGTATATCAGTATGTAGTGTCTCTACTTTAAAGAGTCCTCTCCTGCTGATGTTCAGGTGTATGTCAGTATGTGTTGTCTCTACTTTAAAGAGTCCTCTCCTGCTGATGTTCAGGTGTATATCAGTATGTAGTGTCTCTACTTTAAAGAGTCCTCTCCTGCTGATGTTCAGGTGTATATCAGTATGTAGTGTCTCTACTTTAAAGAGTCCTCTCCTGCTGATGTTCAGGTGTATATCAGTATGTAGTGTCTCTACTTTAAAGAGTCCTCTCCTGCTGATGTTCAGGTGTTTATCAGTATGTAGTGTCTCTACTTTAAAGAGTCCTCTCCTGCTGATGTTCAGGTGTATGTCAGTATGTAGTGTCTCTACTTTAAAGAGTCCTCTCCTGCTGATGTTCAGGTGTATATCAGCATGTAGTGTCTTTACTTTAAAGAGTCCTCTCCTGCTGATGTTCAGGTGTATATCAGCATGTAGTGTCTCTACTTTAAAGAGTCCTCCCCTGCTGATGTTCAGGTGTATGTCAGTATGTAGTGTCTCTACTTTAAAGAGTCCTCTCCAGCTGATGTTCAGATGTATGTCAGTATGTAGTGTCTCTACTTTAAAGAGTCCTCTCCTGCTGATGTTCAGGTGTATATCAGCATGTAGTGTCTCTACTTTAAAGAGTCCTCTCCTGCTGATGTTCAGGTGTATATCAGTATGTAGTGTCTCTACTTTAAAGAGTCCTCTCCTGCTCATGTCCAGCTGTATATCAGTATGTAGTGTCTCTACTTTAAAGGTCACCTATCAGGCTATTTATAGGCAACAGCATAGCTCTCAGATATATAAAAATATATAAAAACATGTCTCTGAAGTATCATTCTAGCCACGCCTCATATATGCCTCATGTCCCTCTATTTCAAAAGTGCTGATTTGGGGACAAAGCTTTAAAGAGGAGGGTCTGAGTTCATGCGGGACCCGGCAGCTACCGTCTGAACTAAATGCTGCCGTGATGAAACTCCATATCATGGATTATCAAGGCTCTGAAACAGTCTGGAGCTCAAAGGCTTTCTCTCTTGCCGGTTACACCACAAGGTGAGTTCCTTTCTACTTCCTGCTTCTTCACACACATGCTCTCCAGCACAGGTTAGCTCTGAGTGTTAGCATGCTAATGTAAACACCGACCATATTACGTCCAGAACAGTCGGGCATTGTTTCTGATAGCAGCGTTTCTGATTGGGCCGTGGGTCCACATTTCAGATGTTACGTCATATCGGACGCAAATCTGGATCAGCTCCGTTGTTCCCCGTTTTTAGAGATTTGGGTACGGAGGAAAAGAGAGAGGGTTTATTTCCTGACGCTGCGTGAGTTCCCCCGACACACCGGGGACACGTGTTGATGTAGAGAAGACATCAAGAAGTGCATTTTGCATGATAGGTCCCCTTTAAGTTAAGGGTCTGAATACTTCCTCTACCACTGAAGAAAGATTTATTCTTAAAGGCTCCATGTCACGGCCATTTCTACTGATCATAATTCCATTGTTGAGGTCTACTAAAATAGATTTACATTGTGCATTGTTCCAAACTCACATTGGTTTCTCAAACAGCATTTCTGTATAGTCTGTGTATTCACTCTGTCCTACACGGCTGGTTGGAGCTCCTGCTCCCCTCCCCTCCCTATGAGCCCACTGTGCTCTGATTGGTCAGCTCGCCCACTCTGGTCTGATGAGTCCACCACCGTTACAGCGGAACATCAGTGATTATGTGTTACAATGGCGTTTGTTGGCAACCAGGAAATGACACCAGTGATGACAAACAGATGAGAATGCTGCTTGGGGTGCCGTGTTGGCGGGACGTTGCGGGGCTCGCTGCTCCGCCCTTTGAGGCTCGAGGAGCGGACAGTGTGAGCTGGATTACTGGTGTCCTTTCCTGATGGCTGCGTGGGGTCTGCGAGACACCTCAGAACTCAGCCTGAGCACACACACACACACACACACACACACACACACACACACACACACACACACACACACACCACACACACACACACACACACACACACACACACACACACACACACACACACACACACACACACACACACACACACACACACACACACACACACACACACACACACACACACCACACACACACACACACACACACCACACACACACACACACACACACACACACACACACACACACACACACACACACACACAACACACACACACACACACACACACACACACACACACACACACACACACACACACACACACACACACACACACACACACACACACACACACACACACACAGCCTGAGAAAACACAAGGCTGAGTGAGTGAGTGTGTGTGCCGGCGAAACTCGGCGGAGTAGCGCGGCTGAGAAAATATACGGCGGAGTGACTATGTGAGTGTGAGGAGCTCCACCACGGATTGATCCATTTGGTCGTCGTTACGTCACCGTGACCAGGAAGTAAACAACGGGAAAAGAGAAATCCCCAGCGAGGCGTTCCGGGGCAGCAGACAGGTCTTCTCTGTGTGAGAGCTTTACTCGCTACAGGGTGCACTTTGAGGGTTTTGACTCTGCAGACCGTTCATAACACGAGGGGACGGGTGAGAACCAGAAAACATGTCATGGCAGCTTTAACTCTTAGACCATTCCTTTGATAAAGCTCCAAAACTGAGCAGATCATCAGGAGAACAAATGAGGCGGACACACCTGCAGATCATAAATCTTGAGGACTGAGAGCTTTGTGGGGGTCAGGGTCCTCTCACCCCAGAGACCCTGAGCAAACGCCTCATTTCAGCCCCTGATTAATCTCCATAAGGTTCAGCTGAAGCCACACTGCTGGGTCGTGTCCTCTTCTTCACTCCTGAATATAAATCCAACACGGTCAAGTTGATATATCTCATACCTCTCATGTTTAGAAGTACCCAGCGGTGGAAAAAGTACTCGGATCTTTATCGAAAATCGAGACGCACCCCTGTAAATAAAGGACACGAAAAGGTCTGCAATCTAAACTTTTCTCCATAAGAACAACATTATTACCATTAGAACATTGAGAAGTACCAAAAGCTTAAAGGTGGGGTAGGTAAGTTTCAGAAACCGGCTCGAGATACATATATATTATATTATATTCCATGGAATGCTCTTAACATCCGATAGCAATGAATATCTGAAGTGCTTTGACAAAAAATCCATAAAAAAATGTCATCTGTAGAAGCCGTAGTACTGTAAAAAGCCGGCCCGGCTAAAGTAACTGGATGGCCTCCCTGCCTGTCAGCCTTCAATCGGGGCACACACTTACCTCGTGCCCTCATTGGTCATGTGCGCGTTCGTGTGTGTTGGGGGAGGGGCTCTTTGAGGAAGTGGCAGATTTTCTCCGGTTGTGTATTTTCAAATTCTAGCGATCTCGAGCCGGTTTCTCAAACGTACCTACCCCACCTTTAAGTGTTCAATATGCAGAACGGCCCACTCCAGAATAATGTGTATCGTACTATTGGATTATAATGATTTATTGATACTTATCCCTTGATGGGTAGCATGGACATTTTCTGTTGGAGATCAATAACAATCTGGCCGTAACTTACAATACAATAACGGAAAAAATATCTACATCCTATTTTATGTTTTAAGAGTATTTAGTTGAATCTGAAAGGTGACAAGCCACTACAGTAAGCAAATAAATGAAGTGCAGTAAAAGTTAAAATTTGCCTCGAAGTTGAAGTAAAACAGAATTAGAAAGGTATGGAAATACTCAATTGTGCAGTTCTTGCTTCTCAGTTTCTTCCCATCACTTGACGTACTTAATTAAACCTCAACCAGTAATGATCATCAGCAGCCAATCACAACAGGAAGTTGACATTAATTTATAAGTCATCTGCCAATCAGGAGCAAACATCCATTAAGGTTCAAGATGTCAAATCAAAAACATCCAACAGTTTACTTTTTGCCATTTTGTGAAAGCAGAAACGAGTTGTGATGTTTTTTTTTAAAGTCAACACGCCCACCTTGCTGACAAACAGTTGCTAAATTAAACCTCCAATAATTACAGAGACATTTCCATTTATTTAGAGTTTTAGGGTCCCCCCCATTTTTGCTCAGTTTTTGGTCTCCACCACCACCTTAGGGAACATGTGTCTCTTTAGCCTCTAGAGCAGGGCGGTCCAACTCAAACACACAGCGGGCCAACATTAAAAAAAGCGTGCTAGTGGAGGGCCGGACTGGTTCAATGTTTACAGCAGAACGTATTGAAATGAATTTATTGCACATATTGAACCTGGAACTAACAAAGCTTAAACTATTGCCTATAAAAACAACATTAAATAATCAGCTGCATTCATTCCTCACGGCTCTATCTGCAGCTTCTCCAGAGTCACTTCTCATGAGTACATTTCCCCACAAGCCAACAGCAGCTTCAACAAACCATTCCCCTCAGAGAGAAACCAAACATGGCCTGCTGTCGTGAGAGAAAGTGCAGAAGGAAGCATCCTTTGAACTCAGTGTGCTGCTCTGAGATGCTAGCTCAGACACTTGGCGTCTCATCAGGGTGCAAGGTCATCAATGTTTGGGGTCCGGCTCTGAGCGGAGGAGACCCTCAGGATGGAGGGAAGGTGCAATATACCGGCGGGCCAGATCTAACAGGAATTAGAGATTATCCTGCGGGCCGAAATTAAATCCACCACGGCCCTGATTTGGCCCCCGGGCCTCGAGTTTGACACATGTGCTCTAAGTGCTTCACGATGTTCACTATAACTGCGTCTGTCGGCTGTAGGAAAGTGATTAGTGTACAGTCACTTTTAAAGCTTCTCACTGGCAACAGATGCCTGAAGCGCGGAAACAGTGATGTTGCAATGCTTCACAAAGAGCTGAAAGTAAAGCTGATAGTCCTCTGCAGGCTCATCACTCAATGCAACTCCTTTCACACTGTATAGCAATATGGATCGTATCTGATTCGAAGGGTGGCCCTGTCTTATCTCTGTGCCCAGAATACGAAATTACTTTTTGAATTCCTTTCATTTGAACTCCAAGTAAAGCCGTTTATATCGCTTCCTGCTGTCCAACGCACTGCTGCTATACATCGTTCCCGCTCCGCTCGAGTCGCGCGTACAACGAGTCATTAGCGAGGGAAGTGATGGATGATGAAATCCATTACTCTGGACTTGTTTGATAAATACCATCGGGCGTCCGCAGCGCAGAGTTTGCAGAGATGAATGGCTGCGTAAAGGTATCCCATGTATCACGGCACAGCACCGCACGATGTGTCTCCATGTCGCCGCGGCTCCAATGCGAGTGACCTTGGACAGATGTGCGTGAGACCGGAGGGGAGCTCGTGCATACACTTTGTGTGACTTCAAGTGCTTTATTGCCCCCAGACCCTCTGATTGCTCCCATGTGGGACCCAGCTGGGACAGAGCTTGATAATGCGAGCCAGAAAGCGGGGCCTCCTGACGCCGCGGGAACAACACAGATCTGTCTGTAAAGCAGGGTGGCTTTACTTCAGAACATATGTATGAACGGCTTCGTATCTCCCGAACTGACGGGATATTTAGCATTTTATTCAGCGAGTATCCCACCGTGGCTAATCCTTTGTGTGCCTCTGCATATGATGTTCTCTTTCACGGTGCTCGGCTTGATCCGCATCACAACTCATACAGTGTGGACACATCCCAGGGGAGTGGAGCCATTACATCTGATCTGACAGATAAGCAAAATGGAGGATTACATCACAGGCAGGTTGTAAGAAAAAGTGCAAATTAAATCAAAGACTTCTTCCTCCGTGTGCGTGTGTTGAAACTCAAACGGACGACCTTTAAGAAAGATTCTTGACTTGTCATCCGGAACGATCACCAATCAATGATCGAAGAAGCATTTATGCAACTTACCTAAAGCCTGGGCTTCCACACGTAGGCTGAGATTTAACAGCAGATGTGAGGCCAGAATCAGAGCTGTCCAAACACCCATGTTGTCCCTTTTAGCTGGTCCCAGATCAGCAGTTTCTCTGTATGTCTGCGTTTTCCTGCTTCTTGACTCAGACGTGAGACATGGCGGCTGCTGCTGCTGTCTGTCTGTCCGGGTCTGAACAGTGTGTGAGGATGTGAGGAGTCTTACTGAGGGCGGAGCATGAGGGCCACAACCTGCTTCCTCAGACGGCCCCATGCAGAGAAGGAGTGACCTGCAGAAAGTCTTTGCATTGGCTCCTTCTGCTGCTCCCAGTTCCCCCTGGCTCCAACACACATGTGCTGAACGTGAGAAGCTGATGATGCAGAGCAGGAACTCATGTTCAGCAACTGAAGTCATGAATATCTTTAGACCCTTGAGTTCACGCTTGAGGTGAATTCCCCACTTTAGAAAAATGAGAGTATTTATTCGAGAATGTCTGAGACGCAGTTTAACTTTTACAACATGTGACCTCGTTCCCCCAGTAGTGCTGAGAGATTGGTTGAGTAGAAATCCCCCCGGAAAGAAATACTCAAGTAACATTTCTGTAATCGTAACTGCACAGAAGGACAAAAGTGTTGGCATGCAATTCTAATTCTTACCATGTGTAGAAAAAAAAGTAAATTATATCGGTGGATATAATTGATGCAGGAACCAAGCAAAAGTAGAAGTACTTACGGAAAATACTTAGTTTAAATCAATGTGAAAGTACTTAAGAAACCAATTCATGAGTAATGATGATGGCATTTTATCATCCTCATTTTATAAGCATGTCCAGGTGTATATCAGTGTGTAGTGTCTCTACTTTAAAGAGTTCTCTCCAGCTGATGTTCAGGTGTATATCAGTGTGTAGTGTCTCTACTTTAAAGAGTCCTCTCCTGCTGATGTTCAGGTGTATATCAGTGTGTAGTGTCTCTACTTTAAAGAGTCCTCTCCTGCTGATGTTCAGGTGTATATCAGTGTGTAGTGTCTCTACTTTAAAGAGTCCTCTCCTGCTGATGTTCAGGTGTATATCAGTGTGTAGTGTCTCTACTTTAAAGAGTCCTCTCCTGTTGATGTTCAGGTGTATATCAGTATGTAGTGTCTCTACTTTAAAGAGTCCTCTCCTGCTGGTGTTCAGGTGTATATCAGTGTGTAGTGTCTCTACTTTAAAGAGTCCTCTCCTGCTGATGTTCAGGTGTATATCAGTGTGTAGTGCCTCTACTTTAAAGAGTCCTCTCCTGCTGATGTTCAGGTGTATATCAGTGTGTAGTGTCTCTACTTTAAAGAGTCCTCTCCTGTTGATGTTCAGGTGTATATCAGTATGTAGTGTCTCTACTTTAAAGAGTCCTCTCCTGCTGGTGTTCAGGTGTATATCAGTGTGTAGTGTCTCTACTTTAAAGAGTCCTCTCCTGCTGATGTTCAGGTGTATATCAGTATGTAGAGTCTCTACTTTAAAGAGTCCTCTCCTGCTGATGTTCAGGTGTATATCAGTATGTAGAGTCTCTACTTTAAAGAGTCCTCTTGACTTTGCAGACCATTTAAATGCATTCAAATCTATATAGCACACTACGGGAAAGGAAAAAAACCCCACAAAGCAGAATAGGGCTCTTTATGTTACAGTATTACAGAATATAATCATTCACTCACGGTTCCTCTTCACAAGGCGTTCTTTCATAACACATTTAAAAGGGGGATGTTTTCTCTTTCCTACCAGGTAGCACCAGAGGTGGGAAGTAGTGCAGTACAAATACTTCGTTACTGTACTTAAGGTTTCTGGTATCAGTACTTTACTCCATGACTTATTTTTCTGACGACTTTTTACTTTTACTTCTCTCATGTTGAACCCAAATACCTGTACTTTCTACTTCTTACATGTTGAACTCAAATACCTGTACTTTCTACTTCTCACATGTTGAACTCAAATACCTGTACTTTCTACTTCTCTCATGTTGAACACAAATACCTGTACATTCTACTTCTTACATGTTGAACTCAAATATCTGTACTTTCTACTTCTCACATGTTGAACTCAAATACCTGTACTTTATACTTCTTACATGTTGAACACAAATACCTGTACTTTCTACTTCTCTCATGTTGAACACAAATACCTGTACATTCTACTTCTTACATGTTGAACTCAAATACCTGTACTTTCTACTTCTTACATGTTGAACTCAAATACCTGTACTTTCTACTTCTCACATGTTGAACTCAAATACCTGTACTTTATACTTCTTACATGTTGAACACAAATACCTGTACTTTCTACTTCTCTCATGTTGAACACAAATACCTGTACATTCTACTTCTTACATGTTGAACTCAAATACCTGTACTTTCTACTTCTTACATGTTGAACTCAAATATCTGTACTTTCTACTTCTTACATGTTGAACTCAAATACCTGTACTTTCTACTTCTCACATGTTGAACTCAAATACCTGTACTTTCTACTTCTCACATGTTGAACTCAAATACCTGTACTTTCTACTTCTTACATGTTGAACTCAAATACCTGTACTTTCTACTTCTTACATGTTGAACTCAAATACCTGTACTTTCTACTTCTCACATGTTGAACTCAAATACCTGTACTTTCTACTTCTTACATGTTGAACTCAAATACCTGTACTTTCTACTTCTTACATGTTGAACTCAAATACCTGTACTTTCTACTTCTCACATGTTGAACACAAATACCTGTACTTTCTACTTCTCACATGTTGAACTCAAATACCTGTACTTTCTACTTCTTACATGTTGAACTCAAATACCTGTACTTTCTACTTCTTACATGTTGAACTCAAATACCTGTACTTTCTACTTCTTACATGTTGAACAGAAATACCTGTACTTTCTACTTCTTACATGTTGAACTCAAATACCTGTACTTTCTACTTCTTACATGTTGAACTCAAATACCTGTACTTTCTACTTCTTACATGTTGAACTCAAATACCTGTACTTTCTACTTCTCTCATTTCCCAAACAGCTGGTTCCTTTAGTCTGAATGTGTGTTGGTGCGTGGTCATTATTCTTCAGAGTCATTGCGTGCCTATTGGTTGGAACACGATCCGTGTATCCATCACTTCCTGGTCTTCTCTAAAGAAGAGGGACCAATGGAAACGTTGTCATGTTGCCGTTGATCACCATGGAAACATTCATTAGCTAACAATGACATTATTGTTCTGTTGATATAAAGGGAGGTCAGGTACTCTTTAAAACAGCTGCTAGCTATGGGTACTTTTTACTGAAGCACACTTCAAAGCCTCTTTACTTTGACTTGAGTAAAGAAGTTTAGTCAGTACTTCTACTTTCACCAGAGTATTTTTAAACACGAGTATCTGTACTTCTACTTGAGTGAAGGATGTGTGTACTGTTGCCCTCTGTGACACCTTTCCCAGTTGCCCTCGTTCCCCCCCCGGCCGTCTTGGTGCAAATTGAGGAAATGAACGTCCTGCACATTTCCCCCGCCTTAACAACCGGCCAGCGGAGCTCCAGGTCGTCAGCGAGTCTGGCACCACGCGAGCTGCCACATTTGGAAGAGATGAGGAAGCCTTAATGATGTTTGTTTTTCCACGAGTGCTGCATCCTATTTTTAAAGTTAACAGAGCCTTATTCTGCCATTGGGTGCAATTCAGTAAAAGCTTAATGTCAGTGGCTGCAAGATCCCACTCAGAAGGAAAAACACAAGTATCCATAGCAACTGTTTTTATGTAACTGTAAGAGAATACGGTAACCTCAAGACCCAATGTTTTTAATTTGCTTTTATTTAAATTGTGTTTTATTTTATTCCTGTTATTATTTGTATATTTCAATTTAATTCATTGTATTTATTTAATTAATTGTTGTATTCAAAGTCATGTTTTAGCCACATAGCTCTGTGTTGTATTTGGTGAATTCTCCACCATGTGTTTGAGAAGTGCTTTATTTTAGCTTTGATTTGATTTCCCGTTACATTGCTCACTGTTTCCATCCCACAGGTGTGTGTGGTTAGTGTGTGTTGTGAGTGTGTGTGGTTACTAATACTTAGTTTGTGTGTGTGTGGTTAGTGTGTGTGGTGAGTGTGTGATTTGAGTGTGTGATTTGTTAGTGTGTGATGTGAGTGTGTGTTGGGAGTGTGTGGTGAGTGTGTGTTGTGAGTGTATTTTGTTTGTGAGTGTGTGTGTGTGTGGTGAGTGTGTGTTGTGAGTGGAGTGTGTGTTGTGAGTGTGTGTTGTGAGTGTGTATTTTGTGAGTGTGTGTTGTTTGTGAGTGTGTGGTGAGTGTGTGTGTGGTGAGTGTGTGTGTGTGGTGAGTGTGTGTTGTTAGTGTGTATTGTGAGTGTATTGTGTGTGTTGTTAGTGTGTGTGTGTGTTGTGCGTGTATTTTGTGTGTGTGTGGTTAGTGTGTGTGTGTGTGTGCGTGGTGAGTGTGTGTGTGGTTAGTGTGTGTGTGGTGAGTGTGTGTTGTTAGTGTGTATTTTGTGAGTGTGTGTTGTGAGTGTATTTTGTGTGTGTGTGTTGTGAGTGGAGTGTGTGTGTGTGTGTGTGTGTGTGTGTGTGTGGTGCATCAGACTGAGACTTTGCAGGCAGTCTCCGGGGTTCGGATCGCAGATGGACCTCCGTGCAGGACGCTGTGACTCACACCACGATGAGGTCAGACAGTGAACGCAGCATTTGGCTCGGAGATAAAAACCACATCCTCAAATGTCTCCGACGCCACGTCTATTTTTAATCCCGATACCAATACCACCGACTCTTCGGACGTTCACTCTCATAACTCAATATGTTGGCAGCGGATTGTCCCGGGTCCGTCTGCGGTTTGGTCCGGCCTCCTCCCCCTCCGCGTTTCACGAGCATTTCAGAAGCGGAGCGTCCTGCCTGCCGGCTCGCAGTTTTAGTTGATTTGGGCATATTTCCTGGACAGGCTACATTGTGCAGACAAAGTTAATAATAATTGTAATATCCCAGTTATAAACGACATGAATCAAAGATGTGTTGCTGTAGTATTTTAGTGGTAAAACAATGCATTCATCATCATAATTATTCTATATTGCCTATATCATTTACACAGTGCCTGTAAACCGGAGGAGAACGCTGGCATTTCTCTATTGTGTGTGTGTGTGTGTGTGTGTGTGTGTGTGTGTGTGTGTGTGTGTGTTATATGCTCTGACCGTTCCACTTCCTGCATGCCCGACCTTACGTGTGGTGGAATAGCACCCATTGACTAGAGTGGCCGCGATCGCCGTGAGCACCGCGGCGCATACCGTAACGGAGCGTCCACACTACAGCTTCAAAAATAGCTTGGAGCTGGCGTGTCTGTAGCTTGGGGATTTTATTCAAGCAACACGACCAACAACCAATCACATGAATCTCCCGCCCCCGACATACAAAGCAAAAACCCCGGGGATTTTATAGGAGCAATATATATATATATATATATATATATATATATAGACTCCCCAAACAGGCAAAACCTACCAGTTTCCCCCACTGCCTCTGCCACCTCCCTCCATGCTGGTTCCTCTGGTTTGTATCCCGGTAGGTGAAGAGGGTCTGGTCATACACAACCGGGTGATTGCTACGGCGATAGTTAGTTTCTCCTCCGACTTTTTTTGAAATATAGAAATGAACGGCGGGATATCTCTCCCAGCTTAGACGCGGTTTGATTGGCTACGGCTTCAGCTGTCAGATTTTCAGAAACGGGATTTGATTGGCTGGCGCTGGCTACTCCGGCGTCTCACGGCCCCTACACACGGCGGCGTGCGTTGCCGCTTGGCGGTGGGCGTGTCTTGAGCTTGGGGAATCAACGCGAGCAGCCCGACCAACAACCAACCACATGAATGTCCCGCCCCAGACATACAAAGCAAAGCATTCATGCTACATCCATGCTTGCTAGCTGTCCATTCAAACGAAGTACACTGGATATAAACTCCCCAAACAGGCGAAAACCTACCAGTTTCCCCCACTGTCTCTGCCCCCTCCCTCCATGCCTGACTCCTCCGGTTTGTATCCTTGTATGTTCCCTACCGCCACGATCATTTTCTCCTCCTTTTGTTGACATATGGGAAATAACTGCGGTCCGGCTCTCCCAACATACACCCGGTTTGATTGGCTACTGCTTGTACTGTCAGATTTACATACGAGGGATTTGATTGGCTGACGCCTCCGTCGAGGCGGCAAAAGTAGAACATTGCTCTACTTTTGCAGCGAGCACCTCGAGAGAACCTACGCTTTGCTCCCACAATGCAGTTCGGCGAATCGTGACGTCACCCCATTCAAAGTGAATGGGCAGAAGCGTTGAAGCGGCAACGCACGCCGCCGTGTGTAGGGGCCGTCAGGCGACCAGAAGTTGTTCAACTTCTGACGCCGGAGACGGACCGCTCTGCTACCCACAATTCAGTTCGGCGAAAAAGCGAGGCTACGTGACGTCACCCCATTGAAAGTGAATGGGCAGATTGGAGCTTTCGACGCTGTAGACGCTGTAGTGTAGACGGGCCGTAACGCAGACGGACCCGGTGGAATCTAGGGGTAACCCTGTGGATTATTGCACTTTTTTTTACCCACAATTCCATTCAAATGTACTGAGTTATCGATGAGTTATACGCAGAAGCAGAACCAGTATTTCCATGCCGAGTCAACAGACAGAAAGGCCTTTTAATTCTCTTGGAGGAGGTCTGATAATTAGCATTTTGAAAAAAACGATTAACCAAAAAAAGGAAACGAGACAAACTGGTCTGAAGCAAGAAGGATTAAAGGTGTGTAATCGTTCGCATGTGGCACATTAATCGCTGAAAAGGGAAGTTGTTTTGCTGTATCCAAGGAGAAAGAAAGGAGAAGCATGCATGACCTACAAAGAATGCATTACTTGTATTTATTCTCATTAAATCCTCACGAGGAGGGAATTCAACCGTCTGAGTTTGGCTGTTGTTGACTTCGAAGCCCGGACCTGAACCCATGGCTTGTGTCAAGTTGTGTGAGTAACTTAAGTGAATTTATTGTGAGCTAATTATCAATTGAAAATTAACTCATAATCAGCTCAAATTCAAACTCGTCAGGTTTATTGCGCTCCCTTCCAACTTGTGTCTACATTTCTCTACAAAGTACAAATGTAAAAAAAACACTTTTTGCCACTTAGTCTACAAATGACTTATGACAGCAACTACAGTGAACTACTACAAAGTTCAAACATTTATTTCATTTACCAAACTAAAGTAACCAAACAGTCCCTGAGCTGAAATCCCTAAAACGTTGCTGAAAGGTAGTGTGTAGAGTAGACTATACGCATTACACTGTTACACACCTACTATACATGTACAGTATACACTGTAGTGTACTGTACTGTCTGTACACCATGTATGTTCTACAACTCTACATGTGTACATTATACAGTACATACTACATACATAGTGATGTACATACAAACTGTTAGAAATTAAAATCAATGTTGATATGGCGTAATTTTAAATTAAATACACTATTTAATTTAAATCAGTTTTATTCTGAAAAAACCGGAAGTTCACACTATTAACTTAATACTTTTATTCTGAAAATTCTTCACTTCCGAAATGCTCTGTTTTCAAACCGTGAATCGAAGGTGAAATGACATGTGATGTTGTACACTGAGCACACTGGGATTAGCACTCATTTATTGACGCTGAATAACGTTCATCAGGGAATGTTTAAATAACCACAGACACCAGAATATACGTAAATGCTAGTTTTTTTGCGAGTCCAAGTACCGGTTCCCGACGTTCCGGTTTTAACCGGATTTGAACCGAAACTTTTTACAAGTCCAGTACCGGTTCGGCGTAGGCTACCGGTACGCAGCACTAGTCTCAGGGGATCTTAATATTTAAGAACCTATTAATGTGTTATACCAGATTAACGGTAATAATCTCAGCTAACTGACGATACAAACCATGTTTACCAAAACAAAACACAAGTCTCATAAGAAGCATCTAAATGACCCTGAGCGAAAAATGCTAACGCACTTTGGCACAGAACTCAAGATAAAAGTCCTTATTACTCATCGTAGCTGCACATACAAGATATCCGATTAAAGCTGAGGTTCCACAGATTATTTAGGTATATAGTATCATCACTGAGTGATCCGGACTCGCGACAGGGGAAGCAAATACAGACATCACAACACGTACCTTTAAGTAGCTTTTACGGGAGATCGTCTCACCGTAGCTGTCAATCTGATCAAAAGACGTGTGCAATGGCATTAAAACGAGAAAAAACGCGGCTGAATCGGTTAATCCATAGGTTTTTAACGTCTATGTATAAAAAAAATGATTTCATTTATAATCCATAATTCCATTTTTATGTAAAAATCGGAGGGTAAAAGTTAGCTGCTAATGGTAGCCACCAGAGTTATCGCAACTTCCGGTCTTGGCTATGCGTCAGTCTCACACACACACATGACCAAATAAGGAGTATGTGGGAGTTCCCCTCGATTCCATTGGCTCTGACGGTCAGAAAGAGTTGTCACATGTCAAAATCCAGCAAGGGGGGCCAGAGATAGGTCAAATCCACCCAAATGACCCCAGAAGAGGTTTTTTTGTTGCTAAATCTCTCTAAAAAGGTCAAATATCACTTGTTTTGCATCAATCTTGATACAGGGTACTTATTATATGTTGTACTTTGGATTCCTAACGCTTTTAGTCTACCATCCCATCATCCAAGGGTGGTTTCACGACAAGCCATTTTTTTTTGGACGGACACTATCATTTACATTTTTTTACTGTGTTCAATCTGAATTTACTTTAAAATAAAAACATCTATATTGATTCTGACACTTCTACATCCAACTCACAGGTTTATCATTACTGTGAGAAAAAAGATAATTTAACCCTTTTTAGAAGGGAAGATATGGTCATCTGTTCTGGGAATGTCATTTTCGAGCCTGAGACCTGAACAACAGGCTCGGGGTTTAACAGAGGACATTTTTCAAGCACGTTGCATTTATTCTTTACTGGTATGCTGTGTGGAAATGCTTTACTAATGGACTATTTCGTTGAATGGATTTCATATGGCCTAACATGTAAGTAAAGAATATATTACAGAAGTCGTCCTCATACATATATAAGTTGTTGCTTTTGGGGTGTTCCCTTTCCTTTAGTGTGTTCTGTAGGTTTTTGTGCGTGCTTCACTTAAGGAGTATCTATAGTATATTTACCGTTTCACATTGCCTTACAAGTATATTATATATTACAGAAATGGTCCTTCTAAATATATAATTTGTTGCTTTAATCACATTTCCTAGCAACTTTGAAAAGATTTACTGAAATGGGTGTGGGGAGAAACAGTTGAATGTCAAAGTATTACAGAAAATTACATTCACCACATAAAGGTTGCTCTCCACAAGACGTTCTTTCATAAAACGAGTTACATCAGTGCCCACGTGTTTGAGGAATGGACTCAGACTTTTACAACACAGAAAATCACAGCTGGAGGTGACCATACGTCTCCTTTAGTCTCTTTAGTGCTTCATTACTCTGTGGGACGTCTTACAAGCTGAGCACTGTCCTACCGAGAGGTGGGAAGTAGTGGAGTACAAATACTTTGTTCCTGTACTTAAAGGTCCCATGTCATGCTTTTCCGGTTATCTCCCGTCCCCTTGTGTTATGTAGCTTTTTCTGCATGTAAACGGTCTGCAGAGTCAAACCCCTCAAAGTGCACCCTGTGGAGTAAAACTCTAACACAGAGAAGACCTGTCTGCTGCCCCAGAACGCCTCGTTGGAGATTTCTCTTTTTCTTCCTGATCTAGCCCGCTAAGAAGTGAACCAGCGTCGTAGGACCGGAAACTCAGAGTTGTCCCTGAAGTTAGCTCGCTAAGCGAAAATCCAACTTCTTACCGGGTTAAATCTCCATGGTAATTTATGCTGAACGGCTAACCTGAGGCCTGGAGCCCATACTACGAATCTAGTTCAACATATCCTGGATATGTTTTGAGTTATCCGGTTGACCTAATCCAAAACAAACCCGCTCTCGCTAAACTGTCCTACGACGCTACATGACTTAAACACTTTATCCAGGATAAAAGCCACTTAGCTGCATCTGCAAGGTGAATACAGCAGGTAAAAGAAAAAGGGTTTGCATGCATACATTAACATTAACAGGTTTATGATATCACCAGTGGCGTTTTTGTATGTACAAAAGTGGTGGGGCACAAAGAACGTAGATGTCATATAAGCTTCTGCAGTGAGGTTCATGGCTGGTGAGGCACTGGCACTGACTCTTCAGGTTTACAAATATTATATTTGTACCTAAATCAAAATATAATATTATTTTCAAAAGCCTCTTTAGTCTGATGCTTCGATTAATTTTAAACAGACAGTTCAACAGAAGGATACCCAAAAAATGTAATTTTATCATTTAAATATTGAATTGTTCTCCCTTAGTAAGATCCCATTTTCAATAAAATGGCGGTCCCTTGACTTGAAGATGAAGTCCATTGGCCTATCCCTCTGGACAAACATCTCTATCACTTTTTTGTAAAAGTCCTCCTTATGTTCTTGTAGTTTCAAAAGTCTATCATAAATCTAAATGATGGATTTATGATTCGAAATGATAAAAGTAGGGTAGACATGTGGATATTATCCGGCTGAACAAAACGTGCATTTATCTAACAGCTACGTTTCCCACAGATATTATTTGGAGCTATTTTCTAAAATCCTATGGAGAAGTCTCGTTGCTTTTAGGTCGAGGGAAGCCATGCGCAGCTTACTTCCTGGTTTTAGGATGCGTCACTGCAGCTCTCTCGTCTCCTCTTCACACACCACACTTTTCGCGGCACACATACTTACAGCCAATCAGCTCTGAGTGATGCGAGATGACGTAATGGTGGGGATGGCAGCTCTATTATTAATATTTTTTTGCCACACACATTAAATAGGACAATACTCTGAGCATGCGCAGTATAGTTTTTACAGTCACCGTTCACTTAGACAGTGAGAGGGAGGGACATGATCGGGTTTTGTCCCACATGGCTCTAAACCAGTGGTTCCCAACCTGGAGGGCGCCAAAGATCGCAGGGGGGGCGCCAGGCCTCAGATGATTTGAGGCCAAATTTCATATTTAGACTTTTTTTTACACATATAATTGTAACGCAATACATGATTGTGACTAAAAGCCTTGTCTCTACATTACAATAAAATCAAAAAAATAATTGACTAATTAATTTTAATAAAAATTCAAGTTAGTATTAAAGGCATACAAAGACAGAAATGTGTAATTCTTTCTTTAATATAAATGTTTCTTCTGCCGTTAAGTGTCCAAACCAGGTTTTTCTGGATAAGTGCATGTTTAAAACATAGTCATTGTCCACGCCGGTTTCAGTTGGATTATTTGTCAGTTGCTCCGATCAGATCGGTATCCTCCATTTTGATTATGTACGACTTTTGAATCCACATAAACACATCGGCAAAATCCGGCTTACTTTGAGCGTGTGTTTAAAACAGTTTAATCCCTTTGTGAATTGTTTCCACTTGCGCCGTCCTTTAATTTCTTCATACAGCGGGAATCCAAATGAATTAATCCTGAGTCCAATAACCATCAAAGTCGCTCCAATAGTGCTCCTTAATTACGCGAAGATATTGTATATAGCAGAAATGGTTTGAAATGAAAAGTATTTATCTTCTTTTTAACTTTAATTTCACTTGAACAGGGACAAAACTCCTTTTTTGAGAACATTTAATTTATTAAATGAGGAAAGTCGACGGGATCTCAAAGACAATCTCAATGTTTTAACTCTCATCAAAGATGCATAGTGTAGTTATAAAGACGCTTTTTGTGAGAAAGAAACAACTACATAATTGTTAGACAGCTAGATCTTATAAATCAGAGCGGTGATCTGTTCATATTAAGTGTCGTAGAAAGGCCTCTAAAAGGTATACAGTCAGGGCCGGCCCTCGGCATAGGCAGTATAGGCGAATGCTAAGGGCGCAACAACCCATAGAGGGTGCCAAAAAAAAAGTTAGAAATTTAAAAAAATAAAATGTATAACACAATTTCCCGATTTTGGATTAAAGGTGGGGTCGGTAAGTTTGAGAAACCGGCTCGAGATCACTAGAATTTGAAAATACACAACCGGAGAAAATCTGCCACTTCCTCACAGAGCCCCTCCCCCAACACACACGAACGCGCACATGACCAATGAGGGCACGAGATAAGTTTGTGCCCCGATGGAAGGCTGACAGGCAGGTAGGTTGTACTTTTCACAGCGCCACGGCTTCTACAGATGACATTTTTTTTATGGATTTGTTGTCAAAGCACTTCAGATATTCATTGCTATCGGGACGTTAAGAGCATTCCATGGAATATAACAAAAAGTGTATCTCCAGCCGGTTTCTGAAACGTACCTACCCCACCTTTAACAAAGTACATCTTATTATCTTATACTAAGAGAACTACACCATACTTGTGTACAGCGCCCATAAACTATGGAGCACCCCCCCCCTCAAGTTGAACCGCCCCAGTAAAAACCTTGTTTATGTGAAATTGTTCTTTTTTTGAAATAATGGTTTTAGTGTGCAATTATAGGTTTTATTTTGTATTTGTGTTAATTTAAAATAAATCAAACTCCCAAAAAACATATACAGCTTGTATTAACATTGGAATTTACTGTGTAAGCGGCCGCAGAGGGGAGAGCTTTAGAGAGCTCTCTCCTGAAAGATTGAGAGGCTCTGTTAACCTCAGCTCAGTGCGGTAAAGGCACACCTCTATATGATCATTATAGTTATAAAAAAACAAGAGAATAGATGAAAAACATGGATAAAATACTATATGACAGTACAACAAAAAAAAGGGGAGTGATTTGTAAAATGTTCATAAAGAAAAATAAATCTACTTACAGTTCTATTTCATCTGGGCGTTGAGAGATGTTTCCATAGATCTCCTAATGTTGCTCTCAAAGTGCACCAGATTGATGCTTTCAACTTCAATATTAAAAAAACCTTCCCGGGGGAGCATGCCCCCAGACCCCCCTAGAGGAGGTTAGGTCCCCCACACTTAAATCATGTTCACATGGATAGGACACTAAATACAGTTGCACACATCTGGTGTCCATATCATTTGATCAATATTCATTTAGCCTAAGTTGAGAAGTCACTCTAGTAATGTGCTGTCCTAAATAAAATGTTTTAAAATGATGTTATAAATTAATTATTCATGTTCATTGTGCAAGTACAAAGGTAATATCCAAATAATTAGTGATACAGTGAACAGTAACAACATGGAGACTTTTTATTATAAACATGTATCCCCTGCTTGTTCCTGTTGATATTTTAAATGGTGTTTTGTCCACGTCAGTCTCAGTGTATTAGAGAAGTATGGGAACGGCACAGGTGGAACAGCTGTTGAAGTCCCAGCAGTACCTACTCTATCTAGCATGTGGATATTTTTAATGAACACGCATCAAGGTTTATGACACACTCACTGATGGAAATGAAATAACACTGTTGTGATTGAAAGAAAGACAGATTAAAACACTTTAAATATTGTCTCACTGAGGCCCCGTGGAGAGTAATGTAGATAGATAGATCTTTCATTTTGTCATTATACAGGTACAACGAAATTACAATAAACTCAAGGTGCCAACACGCAACAACAAGACAATATAAAAACAACAAGACAATATAATGTACAATGCAGAATACATTATTAAAAGTGTTCTTCATCATTTCTCACATGCACAGCAAAGTAATGCCTTTTTAGAGAAGTCTCGAACAACAGAACATTCAGAAAGGAGGATTTCAAAGTGTGGACTTACTTTTGAACATTTCTTTAATGGCCAGACTTTTTCTTTGCATGAAAATCTTATTTCAACACACTTCGACAGACTGTGATCACTTACCATCAACATTCCCCTGCAGAAAGGCATGTTTTTCTGGGACTCTCAGTCCAAAAGCTTTATTTAATACCTTTTTATTTGGTTTGGTTAAAAATAAATGGTTTTGTGAGACAGCTCCAGCTGAGCTGATGTCCAGATACTGTGTGGTTGTGTACAACAGACAGAGTATGCCAAGTTCAGGTGACCAATAACATTAAGCCAGCACCCTCTCCGATGCATATATAAAAAAAGCATTCAGTCACTTGCCTCCTCTATCCCATCCAACCCTTCCTCCTGCTCCTGTGACGGAGAGACATCATCATGCTGTTGTTCCTCTTCCTGTTGGGTCTGGCTCTGGGTGCTGCGTCTCCTTCAGAGGACCCTCAAGTGAAGCTTGAGCGTGGCAGCTGTCCCATGTTCTGGTTCTCCTTCAACGACCGCTGCTACAAGTACATCGCCACGCGTTTGACCTGGGCCGATGCAGAGCTCCATGTTTGTCAGAGGGAGCCAACCTGGTGTCGATCCACAGTCGGGCCAAACATGAGTTTGTCAGATCGCTGATCAAGAACTTTGACCCTGCTGAGGGAGGGACCTGGATCGGACTCAGCGACCTCCACAAAGAAGGAAGCTGGTTGTGGTCTGATGGGTGTTTAGGCAGGTTTGGCTTTTGGTGTGCAGGAGAGCCAAACAATCTAGGAAAGGAAGACTGTGTCAACACCAGCCATGGTTTTGATAAAAGATGGAATGATTGCCCGTGTTCTACTACACTTCCCTCAGTCTGCGCATCTCGCCTAACTTGTGTTTAGCAAGATGTTCCATATGTCTGATTGAACCAGGTCACTGTTACTCTGTTACCATGCTTTGGACCACAATAAAGACATGAATGTACACTTACATGTGTTTAAAGAAGTCATTTTACTAACCTTCACTTTCATGAATGTTATACAGGTAATTCGATTGAATAGGATTTCAAACGTAATGATATTAAAACATATGTTTGCATAAACTAATGAATCTTAGCGCAAGTTCAATTGGTGAATGATATTACGAGTATTTTAGATAATAAGCAGAGTTCTGCAAAACCTTCAGTGTTCAGGGGAATCCAGTTAGTATTACAACTGCCAGCCCTTTGTCATTATGGTCTATGTGAAACCACGGAAAACAGATCCATTATCATCACTGTCTCCTTAAAGAAAATGTTTTTCACTACCCACATCTTCTTTGCCTGCGTAACAATTTTTTTTCATCATTATTTGTTGACCTGTCCAAAGCTTTTGACACCGTCGATCATCACATCTTGAAGCAGAGGCTACTCAGTATTGGCATGTCCAGCCATGCAGTGGGTGGTTTGTGAACTACCTCTCTGAAAGGTCCCAATGTGTTCACTTTGATGGGCTGTCTTCTGAGTGGTTAAACATCACTAATGGTGTACCACAAGGTTCTGTTTTAGGACCACTATTATTCTCGATCTATATTAATAGTCTAGGTGAAAATGTCGAAGGAGCAACCTTACATTTTTATGCGGACGATACCGTTATGTTCTGTGCAGGTCCCTCCATTCAGGAGGCTGGTGTTAAATTACAGGCTGTTTTTAACACTATTCAGACTCAGCTCTCTGAACTAAAGCTTCTTTTAAATATGGATAAAACCAAGGTAATGCTCTTTTCTAAAGCTAAAGCTAAAAATACACCGGAGACTGCTTTGGATATTGGAACTACGCAAGGAATACAACTTGAAGTGGTTACCTGTTACAAATACTTGGGTATCTGGCTTGATGATTGTCTCTCTTTTATGTAAATAACCTGCTTAAAAAGCTGAGGGTTAGGCTAGGTTTCTTCTACAGGAACAAGTCCTGTTTCTCGCTTGAGGCCAGGAAAAGCTACCCCTTTAAATCTGCTCTCCCCTCCCCGTCAGTTGGCATTTCAGACGCGCAACCCTCCTCCACCCCTTCGCCTCCGTCTCCTAATACAGGGCCAAGCTAAAACCTTCTCCCTTCAGAACCCGACCGAACTACTATCACCACCACCAGTGTCTGGACCCCGGGGGGTTCATCGGAGCGGTTTTCCCCTCCCGAAATATCAGTTCATTCATTTGTTGCAATCAGTCAATCACCATTCTCTCATATCATGTGTCCCGGTAATAAACATGTACTTCATACATCGTGTCTCTCCTGATTGAAATGCATTTGTCGTTGAAGACTAAATGTTGTATTTGTTTTCCAGAGAATCAACGTCATAGAGAACGAAGACATCTTGAAGAAGCAATGAAAATTAAATAAAAATGAATAATTAAATTCAAAATAACGACAAAAAACCAATGAAAAATCAGAAAGAACAAACTATATAAATAAATGAAATGGAAAAGAATAATACAAACAATCCTTAATATATGTATTGTTTAATATTCATGGTGTAAGCGTTGTCATTACCTATCGTACTTTCACCACTCACCTATCACCACAACACTACTCCTAGACTACATATCTACAGTGAACCGTAATGAAACTCAACCTCAACCTCTATCAAATAATTCACTATTAAAAATGGATTCACACTGTTGATATACAGACAAACATGACAAATAATCTTAAGATACACTGAGGCTCTTTGGAAGATAAGGTACAAATACAACAGAAATGGTTTGAAAGGAAAAGGCTTTATGTTTTATAAAATGAAAAAAGTACAGTAAGGGAAACTTTTAGTTATACACATTTATCCCCTGCTTGTTTCTGTTGATATTTTAAATGGTGTTTTGTCCACGTCAGTCTCAGTGTATTAGATACGTATGGGAACCGCACAGGTGGAACAGCTGTTGAAGTCACAAGTAGTACCTATCTGGCAAGTGGACATTTTTTTATGAACACACATCAAGATTTACAACACACTCACTTATGAAAATGAAATAACACTGTTGCGATTGAGAGACAAACATATTAACACACTTAAAATATGCTCTTATTTTCAGACTGTGATCACTTACCTTCAACACTTCCTGCAGATAGTAATAGAAAATTAGGTTTTTCTGGCACTCTTTGGCAGTGCAACAGTTTTATTAAATACCTTTATTTGGTTTGGTGGAAAATAAATGATGGACGTTGTGTGACATCTCCAGCTGTTGGTCTGTTTTGTAGCCTACAGTATATCCAGGTACTGGTTGGTTGTGTAACAGACCAGACTGAGTTTGCCATGTTCAGTTGACCAATAATATGATGCCAACATTGAAAACACGATGCATATATCAAAAAAGCAGCCAGTCACTTGTCTCCAGGGTCTCTATCCCATCCAACTCTATCAATAAACTCATACACACAGGACAACCATTCGTCCTGCTCCTGTGACGGAGAGACATCATCAAAACCAATCAAGTTTTATTTATAGTGCACATTTAAAAACGATTTTTGGTCGAGCCAAAGTGCTGTACATGTAATAAAAGCACACTACAAGAACAGAAATATAAAGACAGAACACAGGGAAATGCCAGGAGTCGTGCTCCGCTCTGACTAGAAGGCCAGGGAGAAGAAGTGAGTCTTTAGTGTTGATTTAAAAAACCCCAGGGTCCGGGCCGACCTCACGTGGAGGGGCAGAGTGTTCCAGAGCCTGGGGTCAGCCGCTGCGAACGCTCGGTGCCCTCGGGGTTTGAGCCTGGTCTTGGGCACTACCAGCAGCAGCTGATCAGCCGACCTTAAGGCTCTGGCTGGGGTGTAGCGCTGGAGGAGTTCTGATATAGGCCGGAGCCAGAACATTTAGGGCTTTGAAAACAAATAAAAGGATTTTAAAATCTATTCTGAACCGAACTGGAAGCCGGTGCAGTGAGGCCAGAGTTGGGGTGATGCGGTCACGCTTTTTGTGGCCAGTGAGAAGACGTGCAGCTGCATTCTGAACTAGCTGGAGGCGTCTAATTGAGGCCTGGTCCATACCCACATACAGAGCGCTGCAGTAATCCAGTCTTGAGGATACAAAGGCGTTAATAACCCTTTCTAGGTCTTTGAAAGATAAAAACGACTTGGTCTTAGCCAATAATCTTTTTAAAAAAAGCAGGTTTTGACTACGGAGCTGACCTGCTTATTGAATTTAAAAGCGCTCTCGAAGGTCACTCCAAGGTTCATAACAGAGGGGAGGATGTTTTTGTTCAGAGAGCCCAGAATATCAACCGGAGAGGCTGATAGCTGGGGTCCAAAAAAGATGACCTCTGTCTTGCTCTCGTTGAGGTTAACCAGGCTCGAAAATGACATTCCCAGAACAGTTGACCATATCTTCTAAAAGGGTTAAATTAATAATCTTTTTTCTCAAAGCAATGATAAACCTGTGAGTTAGATGTAGAAAAGTCAGAATCAATATAGATGAAGTAAATTCAGATTGAATATAGTAAAAATAATTAAATTATAGTGTCACAAAAACATTACTTATAGTGAAAACCACCCTTTGATGATGGGTTAGTCGACTAAAACTAGGAATCCAAACTATAACATGTAATAAGTACCCTGTATCAAGATTGATGCAAAACAAGTGATATTTTAGCGGTTTAGCAAAAAAAAAGCTGTCATACACTCTAGTAGCTATCGTAGCAGCTAAATCTCCGTTATTGACATACAAATGTAATGATGGATCATCAGAAATCATTTCAAAGTGACACAGACACATTGGATTAACCTTCAGCAGCGTTTTTATCGTTTTAGCTAATTTTGTTTCAGAGCCTTTGTTATTACCCTTTTGTTTCGTTTAGCTAAAAATGGGTAATATTTTCTGATAGCTGACATTCTTCCCGTTAAGTGGATATGACGCAAATACCTGTACTTTCTACTTCTCACATGTTGAACTGAAATACCTGTACTTTCTACTTCTTACATGTTGAACACAAATACCTGTACTTTCTACTTCTCACATGTTGAACTCAAATACCTGTACTTTCTACTTCTTACATGTTGAACACAAATACCTGTACTTTCTACTTCTCTCATGTTGAACACAAATACCTGTACTTTCTACTTCTTACATGTTGAACTCAAATACCTGTACTTTCTACTTCTTACATGTTGAACCCAAATACCTGTACTTTCTACTTCTTACATGTTGAACTCAAATACCTGTACTTTCTACTTCTTACATGTTGAACTCAAATACCTGTACTTTCTACTTCTCACATGTTGAACTCAAATACCTGCACTTTCTACTTCTTACATGTTGAACCCAAATACCTGTACTTTCTACTTCTTACATGTTGAACTCAAATACCTGTACTTTCTACTTCTTACATGTTGAACTCAAATACCTGTACTTTCTACTTCTTACATGTTGAACTCAAATACCTGTACTTTCTACTTCTCACAAGTTGAACCCAAATACTTGTACTTTCTACTTCTCACATGTTGAACTCAAATACCTGTACTTTCTACTTCTCACATGTTGAACTGAAATACCTGTACTTTCTACTTCTTACATGTTGAACACAAATACCTGTACTTTCTACTTCTCACATGTTGAACTCAAATACCTGTACTTTCTACTTCTTACATGTTGAACACAAATACCTGTACTTTCTACTTCTCTCATGTTGAACACAAATACCTGTACTTTCTACTTCTTACATGTTGAACTGAAATACCTGTACTTTCTACTTCTTACATGTTGAACACAAATACCTGTACTTTCTACTTCTCACATGTTGAACTCAAATACCTGTACTTTCTACTTCTCACATGTTGAACTGAAATACCTGTACTTTCTACTTCTTACATGTTGAACTCAAATACCTGTACTTTCTACTTCTTACATGTTGAACACAAATACCTGTACTTTCTACTTCTCTCATGTTGAACCCAAATACCAGTACTTTCTACTTCTCACATGTTGAACTCAAATACCTGTACTTTCTACTTCTCACATGTTGAACTCAAATACCTGTACTTTCTACTTCTTACATGTTGAACTCAAATACCTGTACTTTCTACTTCTTACATGTTGAACTCAAATACCTGTACTTTCTACTTCTCACAAGTTGAACTCAAATACCTGTACTTTCTACTTCTCACAAGTTGAACCCAAATACTTGTACTTTCTACTTCTCACATGTTGAACACAAATACCTGTACTTTCTACTTCTTACATGTTGAACTCAAATACCTGTACTTTCTACTTCTCACAAGTTGAACCCAAATACTTGTACTTTCTACTTCTCACATGTTGAACCCAAATACCTGTACTTTCTACTTCTCACATGTTGAACTCAAATACCTGTACTTTCTACTTCTCTCATGTTGAACCCAAATACCAGTACTTTCTACTTCTTACATGTTGAACTCAAATACCTGTACTTTCTACTTCTTACATGTTGAACTCAAATACCTGTACTTTCTACTTCTCTCATGTTGAACCCAAATACCAGTACTTTCTACTTCTCACATGTTGAACTCAAATACCTGTACTTTCTACTTCTCACATGTTGAACTCAAATACCTGTACTTTCTACTTCTTACATGTTGAACTCAAATACCTGTACTTTCTACTTCTTTCATGTTGAACTCAAATACCTGTACTTTCTACTTCTCACAAGTTGAACTCAAATACCTGTACTTTCTACTTCTCACAAGTTGAACCCAAATACTTGTACTTTCTACTTCTCACATGTTGAACACAAATACCTGTACTTTCTACTTCTTACATGTTGAACTCAAATACCTGTACTTTCTACTTCTCACAAGTTGAACCCAAATACTTGTACTTTCTACTTCTCACATGTTGAACCCAAATACCTGTACTTTCTACTTCTCACATGTTGAACTCAAATACCTGTACTTTCTACTTCTCTCATGTTGAACCCAAATACCAGTACTTTCTACTTCTTACATGTTGAACTCAAATACCTGTACTTTCTACTTCTTACATGTTGAACTCAAATACCTGTACTTTCTACTTCTCACAAGTTGAACCCAAATACTTGTACTTTCTACTTCTCACATGTTGAACTCAAATACCTGTACTTTCTACTTCTCACATGTTGAACTGAAATACCTGTACTTTCTACTTCTTACATGTTGAACTCAAATACCTGTACTTTCTACTTCTTACATGTTGAACACAAATACCTGTACTTTCTACTTCTCTCATGTTGAACCCAAATACCAGTACTTTCTACTTCTCACATGTTGAACTCAAATACCTGTACTTTCTACTTCTCACATGTTGAACTCAAATACCTGTACTTTCTACTTCTCTCATTTCCGAAACAGCTGGTTCCTTTAGTCTGAGTGTGTGTTGGTGCGTGATCATTATTCTTTAGAGTCACTGCGTGCCTATTGGTTGGAACACGATCCGTGTATCCATCACTTCCTGGTCTTCTCTAAAGAAGAGGGACCAATGGAAACGTTGTCATGTTGCCGTTGGTCACCATGGAAACATTCATTAGCTAACAATGACATTATTGTTCTGTTGATATAAAGGGAGGTCAGGTACTCTTTAAAGCAGCTGCTAGATATGGGTACTTTTTACTGAAGCACACTTCAAAGCCTCTTTACTTTGACTTGAGTAAAGAAGTTTAGTCAGTACTTCTACTTTCACCAGAGTATTTTTAAACATGAGTATCTGTACTTCTACTTGAGTAGAGGATGTGTGTACTTTTGCCCTCTCTGGGCAGTTACGTAACGGCCGCCAGTCAGCAAGTCACAGCTCTGATCCGAAACCTCATTAAAGTCTGCAGCATCTTTCAAAACCTCCACCCGGTCTCACTCCAAACCTCTAAATTACTGCATTAAATTGCCTGAATATTTGGTATTAGTCAGACTCTGAACTCCGGGCTGAGGCTTTAATAAACGGACCCACATCCTGCAGCATATTTAGACTCTGAAAACTCTGCAGCCAAATTGTCACGTCATGGTGGAGAAAGCTGTCGAGTTTCCTGGAATAGTTAAACGCGGTATAGCGGCCATGAATACAAATTATAGCTCAAATGTTATAGATTCCAAATTAATCAGGAAAGGTTTAATACGGAAGAGAGAGTCGGTCAAACGAGGCATTGCTTCTTACAATTGTAGATTGATTTTGGTCTTAAGTTAGGGTTTTTCGTCTCTTTTGAATATTTGTATTAGGAAGCACAAGTAGGCAGAAATACTGACTCCTGTGGGGCGGGTATCACGCTTCATTTGAGATATTTAGCTATAGGAAATATGCAAAACTGCTGAGTAATAACACGCCAAACACTACATAAATTACAACATACACAGAAGTAAATAAATCATTATATATAAATACAAGACAAGAAAAAAGGTAATTAATAAAAAGGTAAATACATACTATTAGTAAAATAAAAACAGATACATAAAAAAGGCAGATCATGTAAGGCAGGGGCATCAAACTACATTTTATCACAGGCCACAACAGCATAATGGCTGCACTCAAAGGGCCGGTTGTAACTTTAAGATTATATAAATATACATATATAAATATTTAATATATCGTTAGCCTAATAGCATAATTGCCCAAGTCATTTTTTGGCCAAATTGTGATATCTGCCTAACTTTTCTCTCCTACCACTGCTGCATCACCCTGCCTTATTGCCTATGTCCTCAGCCATCAGAACGCATTTTAGAGTCCAAAATCACTATCTGCCTAAGTCATCTCTTTGACTTAGGCATTTTTGACGCTACATACAAAGATGCGGACGCAGAGACAGAGGGCTCTGTTGACCACAAGTGAAGCATTAGCTCTTCTTTTTGATTCATCTGGTGAGCTAGTTCATATTTCTTCAACTTTCTAGACACTAAATGTACTTTCAGTCAATCAAAGGGATTAGGAACTGTGTGTTTAAATGTTTAATCACATTTCTGCGACAAGGTATGATGAAGTAGCAACACTCAGCAACTTTATTTTCTTCTGCTTCAGGGTCAGGAAATGAACTTGATACCAATTTAGAGAAGGACTCAGAGAAGGATTTAGATGACAGTAGATGTGAGAAAGAAGGAAATGACATAGACACCGGGCAACGGATTGAAGAAGAAACAGCCGATGAAGCCTCCAGAGCTGATTCTGATCCTGATTCATGGTCAGAAAGTGAACACGATGACTCTGTCTTGGATGAGGACTATAGGCCTAAGAAAGATGACCTCCCAGATGATGATAGTGATGCAGACACGGCTCAACATAGTGAAGAAGAGGCTGCACTTGAAGCTCCCGCTGTTAAACGTCATAAGCGTCCAAGGTCACATATGTGGAAGCGACAGGTGATAAAAGAGAAGCGCCTTAAGGGGGAGAATTACAAGAACGCAACGGGACAGGAGAGGCAGCCAAAGACCATGGGCCCACCCTGCACATCACAGCACTGCTTAAGGTCGGAGAAACGAAGTTGTGAACTGCTGAGTGAAGAAGAGAGAACGGATATCTTCAACAATTTCTGGTCCATGCCCTCCTGGGAGACACGCAAGCTGTATATCCAGACTTTAGTGGAAAATGTGCCTATAAAGCAGAAGAAAGGTGGTGTTGCATCAAGGAGAAAAACGTCCCTATCATACCACCTGCAACTGGCAGATAGATGTAAACTACCTGTGTGTAAGATTATTTTCTGTTCAACCCTTGGCATTGCCCCCAGAACCATTGGATCATGGTTAACTGTGGACATGAAAACAAAAACTGATCCGCCCAAACCCAAGATCAATAAGACTGGTCCACATATGCCCATATCAGATGCTGACCAGACCTTCCTGAAAGAATGGCTATCTGGGCTGCCTACTGTTCCATCCCATTACTGCCGTCAGGTTCCCTCTTATCAGGATAAGAAGTTTGTGGAGCCGGGAACAGTTCTAAGTGACCTTCACAAGGAATACCAGAAAGCTGCTGGTAAAAGTGGAGCACGTGTTGTGAGTGAGACATATTTCCGAAAAGTGTTCAGTGAGCAGAAATACTCTGTGTTCGTACCAAAAAAAGACCAGTGTGATGTATGTACCGGCGCCAAGGTGGGAAATATAGATCAGGATACCCTTACTACTCACATGAAATTAAAGGCTCAAGCTCAAGCTGAAAAAGCTAAGGATAAACAGGAATCCAGTGACAAGGTCTCAGTGTGGACAATGGACCTTCAGAGCGTTCTTCTGTGTCCCAAGACAAAAGCTAGCAAGATGTATTACAAAACTAAATTACAGATGCACAACTTTACTTGCTTCAACCTGGGTAACAAAGATGGGTTTTGTTACGCCTGGGAGGAGCATGAGGGCTCCCTCAGCAGCGAGGTGTTTGCCCATCTGCAGTACAAGCACTTTGAGTCAGTCCTAGATGCCAACCGAAACATCGAAAAGGTCATAATCTGGAGTGATGGCTGCGGCTATCAAAATCGATGTTGTACCATCACAAATGCGTACCTAGATCTGGCCATGAAGCATGGTGTCACCATAGAACAAAAGTTTCTGGTTGCAGGGCACACACAAATGGAGTGTGACTCCATGCATAGCCTCATTGAACGGCGTACCATCAAAGATATTCACACTCCACGTGATTACATTGTCATCTTTGAGACTGCATGTTTGCACCCATCCCCATACAAGGTGACCCAGCTATACCACAGTGACTTCATGAAGTTATCTTGGGCCTATGTCACCAAAATTCGACCAGGCAGAAAAGTTGGCGACCCCACAGTCCATGACCTTCGGGCTCTCCAGTACTTGGCAGATGGTCGAATCCGGCACAAGTTGGATTTTGAGTCTGACTGGGAGGACCTACCTCAGCGACTCAGCATCCCTGAAGAACCGGTCCACTGGGTCCCACTCTTTCCTGCCCAATTGCCAATTACTCTCAGGAAATACAATGACTTGCAGGCAATGAAACCAGTACTACCAAGAGTGGCCCACCAGTACTACGACAACCTCCCTCATCAATAGAAAACGAGTTCACACAGCACCTGAGTAGGATTTGGTTAAGGTTAAACAAGTAAAACAACTTGGTTAAGGTCAGACATTAAGAACAACTTGGTTAAGGTTAGAGAGGTAACACAACTTGGTTATATTTAGGACAGTAAAACTACTTTTCTATGTTATGTTTGTATAAATGTGTAAAAAAAGTTGTGTAAGAAAAATGGCCTAAGTCATGGCACATTCTGCCTAAGTCATTTTTATTTGTTATGCAATTGATGTTGTGTCTTTTTTTTTGTGCAAATTAGTTCACACATCTGGTTGAACTTACTGTTACAAAATCAATAAAAAATACCAATGTGCTTGCTAAACATTTAGTTTTTTCTTGTTTTCCAACAACATTCAAATATGACATGGGCAATTATGCTATTAGGCTAACGATATATAAAATAATGTATTATATGACATGATTGCCTCTGCATTGGATTATTATCGGATAGGGTAATAACTTCATAATTAACTACGTCTGAAAGCAGAAGTCTAGGGGAAATAATTGCAAGTCTCTTCAGGGAGAATGTCACAAAATGACAATGACATTTTGGAGAAAAAAGTGAAATTCTGAGAAAAAATGTGAGATGCATTGTGGGTAACGTGCTTCTGTAAATCGGCATGTAACCGTAATAAACATATTATATTCTTTCAGAGCTGTTGTGGGGCCCTTGTTCTCCCAGCTGTGTACGTCACTCTTTAGTGTCCCCTAGTCTCCCAGCTGTGTGTGTCACTCTTTAGTGTCCCCTGGTCTCCAAGCTGTGTGCGTCACTCTTTAGTGTCCCCTAGTCTCCCAGCTGTGTGTGTCACTCTTTAGTGTCCCCTGGTCTCCCAGCTGTGTGCGTCACTCTTTAGTGTCCCCTAGTCTCCCAGCTGTGTGCGTCACTCTTTAGTGTCCCCTGGTCTCCCAGCTGTGTGCGTCACTCTTTAGTGTCCCCTAGTCTCCCAGCTGTGTGCGTCACTCTTTAGTGTCCCCTGGTCTCCGTTGTGTTTTGAGCTTCTTGCAGCGTTTGGTTTCTGCAGCGTTTAGTAAACGCTGCGCATGTCTCCTCGAGTTGCTGAATGCTTTCTAAATGCGTTGTCAAGTTCCTGCAGATGTTACTTCATTTGTTTTTGGAACATTTGTGTTTTTATATTTGCACGTTTCTGAAACTGCAGAGCGTTCCTGCCAATGGAAACGTTGTGGCCCGTTGTTGCGTGTTTCCACTCGTGGGCCACCGTAGCTTTGAGTATGAAAACCAGACTGTTCTGTTTCTCGGAAAGCGGACATTACAGGAAACAAAAATACACCATCACGACCTTTTCGATTCCAGTTCGCCTGCCTCCCCGCTCTCTGTGAAATCACTCAACATGTTTTCGGTTGCAGAAACGGTAACACAAGCCTCAAACGCCCCTGTTGGAAAAGCATTACGCTGGAAGATGGATGATGTGGGCACGAAGGTATTCTCAGAGTGCGACGGCCTGAAACAACGATGTGGTTTCTGTGTCTCGCTGCGTTTCTCAGCGTTAAGCGAGGGACCGTAATGTAAGCCCCCGCGAAGTTGATTGCTTCGCCATGTGTAAACTGTGAGTGCGCCCTCTGACTCTCCAGCTGCTGCTTCAGTCACACACACAGCTGGATGTGTTCACACTCCACCTCGTCCAGCGTCTCACCTACACACATCGTCTGTGGCGGTAAATCTTCAGTATAGAAACTTGACACCGAGCCGGCCTCGCTGCTCTGTAAATCTCTTTTTGTTTTCCACACCTCCGCATCACAGAAGGCTAAATCTCTCCTTGTTTTTCTGACCTTCCGCCGTCTCCTTTTCCTCGTTCAGCCACACTGGCAGACCAGTAGGCAGACCGCTACTCGGATCCAGACACAAATATTTCAACAACCATCGGATAGATTGGACATTTTGTGCAGCACTCGTGTTCCCCAGAGGATGAACCCTTAAGTGATGCTCTGACTTCTCCTCTTGCGTGAGAGGATGAGGTTTGGTACATACATGTTCCCGTAGGATGAAGGGATTTATTAGTGTTCTAATTCTTCTCATAATTTTTGTTTATGACGAAATACTCGCACAACTAATGAGATTACCATCAGCCTCAGATAAAATGTGAGCTTTCAAGCAATACTGACAGTAGCATCAATGCACTGTCAACATGAAAGTGTATTTTCCTAATATCTAGTCAGAATATATCTTTACACTTTATATGAGATCTAATGACTGAACCCTATTGTCTTCGTCCCCCCCCCTCACTTTGGTGTTCGCGGTCAAATCTGACCGGTCCTGTTTTAACTGCTATTACATGAACACAAACACCATCAATCATCACCACATTTCATTTAACAGCCTTTCTAACTGTACATGTTGTGTCAGAGTACTGGTACACATGAAGAACTGCAGTATATACACAGAACAGACACTGAACATGTACTGTGTGTGCCAGGTGTGATCCGTGTGGGGGAGGGGCGCATAAGAGCGGGAAATGTATCAAAGTGTTCTATGTGTGTGTGTGTGTCAGTGTGATTCACATGGGGGGAGGGGCACATAAGAGGGGGACACATCTAGTGTGTGTGTGTGTGTGTGTGTGTGTGTGTGACAAATTGGAGGTCCCCATAAGGGGGATCATTAATTTTAGGGTGAAGACGTGGTTAGGGTTAGGGTTAGGGTTAGGGTTAGGGTTAGGCATGTGTTGGTTATGGTTAAGGTTAGGATAAGTCTCCAGGAAATGCATGTAAGTCAATGTAATGTCCCCTGAAGTGATGTATACATGGTATGTGTGTGTGTGTGTGTGTGTGTGTGTGTGTGGTGTGTGTGTGTATGTGTGTGTGTGTGTGTGTGTGTGTGTGATATCCAGATGGTTACTAATTCCTTTTCTTTATGGCGGTCATGTTTGCCCGGGGACACCATGGTGTTACAAAGTTGAGTAAATCACCCAGAATGCAATGAAAGCGGTGATCAGCCATGTGATATGTTCAAAGTTCCTGTGGAGGACGTCATGAAGCTTTGATGCAATCGAATGTAAAACTAAAACGTTATGATCGATGAAAGTAGTGCATCGGTCAGATTTGACCCGAAGACGACAGGTGGGGTAAGAAGTAACAATGCAGGGAGATAGAGTGTCTTAAATATCTCGTTGAGACTCTTCGAAGCATCTTATCTTGAGTTAAATCTCAGATTAAACAAGTTTATTTTAAACTGCTGTGGTATTTGTAAAATATGGATGAACTTGTTACAAGAAAAACATCTAAGTTGGTTTTAGAAAACATATTTTTGTCAGAAAATCACCGGCATGTTTTTCTAACACAACACCTCCTGATACTGAGGGAATATTGTTCAAAATAGGTTTCCTTATAATTAAGAGATCTGATTCATGACTTGTTCTATTGGCAGATTTCTTTGACTTCAGGCGAAAACACCTCGTTTTTATTATTAATTTACTTGATTCTGGAGCAGCGTTTGTTCCAGTGCGCCGACTCAGCCTCTGAGTGATATGAGGTCATTTCTAAGAAAGAGAAGGACAGATTTAATTGCAGCCAATTATAGTAAACGAAAAGGACCGGGCTCTCCGTCCACCGGGCCATGTCCCTTCCTACCCTCACCTACGGTCATGAAGGATGGGTCATGACCGAAAGAACCAGATCGCGGATACAAGCGGCCGAGATGGGTTTCCTCCGCCGGGTGGCTGGCGTCTCCCTTAGGGATAAGGTGAGAAGTTCGGTCATCAGGGAGGGACTCGGAGTTGAGCCGCTCCTCCTTCGCGTCGAAAGGAGCCAGTTGAGGTGGTTCGGGCACCTAGTTAGGATGCCAGGGAGGTGCTCCAGGCACGTCCAGCTGGGAGGAGACCGAGGGGTAGACCTAGGACCAGGTGGAGGGACTATATCTCTTCTGGCCTGGGAGCGCCTTGGGACCCCCCAGTCAGAGCTGGTTGATGAGGGGAAGGGACGGTTGGGGCTCTTTGCTGGAACTGATACCCCGAGACCCGACCACGGAGAAGCGGAGAAGATGGATGGATAATAAATCCATTATTACATTTTTTAAATCTCTTCAATCTGTTCTGTTTTCTTTTTTTAAATGTCTTTCTTTTTCTTAAACTTATCCTTATATATTTATTTGTATCTGGATTGTCTTTTCTTTACCTTCAACGTTTTGAAAGTATTGACTTCGTCTTCGGATCAATAGAGAAACAGAGTATTATGAATTGTTGTATTGTTCTGACCCACATGCCATCATCATGTCTCGACTATTTATCTCTCATTGTTGAATATATTGTTTCCATTATTTGTTGAAGCTGTTACAATTTTTAATAGAAAAATACCTATTTCTTTTGGAAGTGAATGCTTATATTTTTACGATGTGTTGTCGAAACCACATCGTCCAAATGAAAGACAGAATGTCCACATTGGAGGGGAATATTCGCGTCAAGGAGTGAGCCACGAACAGAAGTTAAAAGCCTCTCTCACGAGGGTCGTAGAGGAGGTGTGAATGTTGAACGTTTCCTCTCCTGAACACATCTCTCATTTTACTCACAAGGACTCTTCATAGCAAGTTGCTTTAAAGGTCCCCTAACGTACTGTTCTTCATCACTATATCACAGGTCTCAGATATATACAGAGCCTGTCTCTGATTGGCTGAAACACCAAACGGATCATTGCAGCATTACCCATAATCCCCTCTGTTTCAGCCCTGTTTCCAAAGTGCTGATTCTCTGTCTGTGACTTCAGATGAAAACAAGGAGCCCCTCCCCCACGCCCCTCTGAGAGACATTTGATGTAGAAGAGACATGAAGAAGAGGGGACACATGTTGATGTAGAAGAGACATGGAGAAGAGGGGACACATGTTGATGTAGAGGAGACGTGAAGAAGAGGGGACACATGTTGATATAGAAGAGACATGGAGAAGAGGGGACACATGTTGATGTAGAAGAGACATGAAGAAGAGGGGACACATGTTGATGTAGAAGAGACATGAAGAAGAGGGGACACATGTTGATGTAGAAGAGACATGGAGAAGAGGGGACACATGTTGATGTAGAAGAGACATGGAGAAGAGAGGACACATGTTGATGTAGAAGAGACATGAAGAAGAGGGGACACATGTCGGTGTAACACACACCTCCAGCTTGTGTACGCAGTCTGAACAGCGCCACATTGTGCTCCATTGAGTCCAGGTGCTCTCATGAATCCTTCATAGTTCTGGCACGTGGACACCGAGCGAGTCCGGACCTGAGAGACGTCGCCGCGCGGTGGAAGAAACGTGGGAGAGAGAGCACACTGGGTCATTTGTGCTGATTCTCAGGAGTGACAGAGCGCATGAAAAATGCAAGAATCACCGTCTGTTTCCGGCGGTGCATCTATTGTGAATCACATCTGAGGACACTCGGTAATCTCCTCTGCAAACATGAACTCCGTCTTCATTGAAGAGAACATTCATTATGAATATATTTACTGTGCAAATATTTAACTTTGAAAAACCGGACTTGTTAAAAGATCTGCTGGATAACCACAGCCGGCAGAAGTATAGTACCTGCCATGACCTTGATCCGCTTTCAAACCTTCATACTGATATACACCTGGACATCAGCAGGTGAGGACTCTTTAAAGTAGAGACACTACATACTGATATACACCTGGACATCAGCAGGAGAGGACTCTTTAAAGTAGAGACACTACATACTGATATACACCTGAACATCAGCAGGAGAGGACTCTTTAAAGTAGAGACACTACATACTGATATACACCTGAACATCAGCAGGAGAGGACTCTTTAAAGTAGAGACACTACATACTGATATACACCTGAGACATCAGCAGGAGAGGACTCTTTAAAGTAGAGACACTACATACTGATATACACCTGGACATCAGCAGGAGAGGACTCTTTAAAGTAGAGACACTACATACTGATATACACCTGAACATCAGCAGGAGAGGACTCTTTAAAGTAGAGACACTACATACTGATATACACCTGAACATCAGCAGGAGAGGACTCTTTAAAGTAGAGACACTACATACTGATATACACCTGAACATCAGCAGGAGAGGACTCTTTAAAGTAGAGACACTACACACTGATATACACCTGAACATCAGCAGGAGAGGACTCTTTAAAGTAGAGACACTACATACTGATATACACCTGAGCATCAGCAGGAGAGGACTCTTTAAAGTAGAGACACTACATACTGATATACACCTGGACATCAGCAGGAGAGGACTCTTTAAAGACGGTAAGTACTGTTTAAGTTGCGGGAACCCACAACATATCTTTCTAGAACACCCTTTCCACTTGGGATGCCGTTTTCTTGATGGAAATGTCACTGTTTTAGTAATAGAAGCAAAAAGCAAAAGGAAGCTGACTTCTATACAACAAGCTGATGTCTGAGAGCAGATATTTGAGTGGGAGTGTGTCATTCAGCCTGGTGAAACTATAACCTCCTATTCCTTGTAATAAGTGGTTCACGAGGGGGAAGCGGCCACATGTGGTAAAGTGAAGTCACTCGAGATGTAGACTGGAATCAGTGATGTTGTTTGAATGTTAACGCGTGCCAGCTGAACCGAATGTCTCGTCGCATCCAAAGCCCTTTGAAACTGGACTCTGATTTCCTGTCTATATGCGAGCAGGAAGATAATGCATTTCCCAGGGAGACAGACAGACGTCCAATGTCGGAGCAGGAAATGAACAGAGTTATTCCACATTACGTCTCCGCCTCGGTGTCCTTTACCTTCAAGTTAATTCACAACACCAAACGCTCCTGCTGACCGCCGACATCCCCAAAACACTGCCAGAATATATAAGACGTTGTGCTTTATACACACATTCTTTCAATGTATTTACAATCTGTAAACCATGTACGGGCTAATGTTGCCCGGGCAACAGCCCTTTTGAACTTTTTGGCTGACCTGCCCCTCTGGAGAGAGCGAAAGTCTTTTTTTTCTGTTGTGGCCGAATAAACATGATAAGCCCACAATTAGTATTGTTGAGTCTCGCTGCGATAAAACACACCTTGTCAGCGCTGTCATCTGCCCCCAGTCACGTGACTTTGTTTACAATCTGACAGCTGAACGCAAAGGAAAGCCCTCCGAGTCCGGTCCGGCCTCATATGGCTATGGTGATCATTTGCCTGGCTGGCTTTGGTGGCCAATCCTCGGGTCAATCTGTCCCCGGAAATGTTCCCGTTTTGAAATATGCTTAAATTGATTTAAATATACTTGTTATTGTGTTTCTTTCTTTCTGTGTCTTTTCATCTGCTCGGTAAACTCCCTCTCTCTCTTTTCTTGATCGCCCTCTCTCACATACGGGTGAACAGTTCAATGTCCCGCTTCATTGTAGGATTTCTGCCATATCTCTACTTTAGTTTGGCCATCTCTGTTACTAAGTTATGGAATACTAAATACATAAGTAATTAGATACCTTACCGTTACTACGCTGATAAGAATGATAAGAATAATGTGTATTGAACTGGTTTAATCAATGAGTGAGTTTATTTAAGGCACAGCAGTTACAATGGTCAAACTACATTAAAACAGAATTGTCCGCATTTTATCTTTTATAGTTACTAACATTAGATATGTTAATGAGATATAGGCCGCAAAAATTTTTTTCCCTTGGTTTTTTAATTTTTTAGTTTTCAGGGGGGGCGGGGGGCGGCCTTTTTTCTAGTTTAGAGCAATAGCCCCTCCAAATGTCTGTGCACGTCCCTGCTGTAAACAGTACAGCTACTTCTTTAATTGTATATGGTCACTTAAAAAAACAACATATACACTGCTTTTACCGTGGTGTACTTATCTGCTATTTGTTTTTTGACTTATTGTGTTTTCTTATCATTAATAACGTGTGCATACTTAATAATAATACAATGTATTTACTGTATATAACACCTTTCAAAACATAGAAGTGCGTTCACATACACATTCACGGAGAGCAAGTGAATTAACATGTAAACATAAAAACACATAGAAAATAATAAAACAAAAATACATAGACTAAGAATAAATAAAAAAATTAATAAATAAAGTCAAAGCAATTCTGAAAAAACTGTTTTTCAAAGTGACGTAAAATAAAAATAACTGACTGAGATTTTGCAGCCCTTAGTTATTTAATTGTTTTTAATATGTACAAAATATTCTTCACTTTATCTGCGCTGTACTTCTGCTGTTGTTGTAATAATGTACATTTCCCCGTTGCGGGAAAAATACATGAACTCTGATTCTCATTCTGATGTTCCTGAGAGTCTAACGCGCAGACATATCACATGTGGCGTTGGGGCTGTTCACAGTAGTAACCGTCCCGCTTCCTCCGGTCTAAGCCCCGCCCCCTGCTGTGAGGGGGATCCGGGTGTGTGAGGGCCCCGCCCCCTGCTGTGAGGGGGATCCGGGTGTGTGAGAGCCCCGCCCCCTGCTGTGAGGGGGATCCGGGTGTGTGAGAGCCCCGCCCCCTGCTGTGAGGGGGATCCGGGTGTGTGAGAGCCCCGCCCCCCGCCCCCTGCTGTGAGGGGGATCCGGGTGTGTGAGAGCCCTGCCCCCTGCTGTGAGGGGGATCCGGGTGTGTGAGGGCCCCGCCCCCTGCTGTGAGGGGGATCCGGGTGTGTGAGAGCCCCGCCCCCTGCTGTGTGTGAGAGCCGGGTGATTTACAGCTGGAACACCACACTCAGGATCATTTGGGGGTTGAGTCAGGGACGATCTGCAACCGTATAGCTTCCAGGCTAATTGTGATGTGCTGTCAAAGCTTTCACTGTAATTCATGTGGGTTAGGATGCAAGTGAACTGAGTGAAGCCAGCTCTGATGTCCAGGAACACGGAGACTCAGAGCCGTAATGCCGTCTGACGGGGCGACACGTGTGAGGGGTTTTAGTCACGTTTTAGTGAAATAGATTATTATTTCTGCCAGTCGTGAGCCTGCAGGGGATTCTCTCTCTCTCTCTCTCTCTCTCTCTCTCTCTCTCTCTCTCTCTCTCTCTCTCTCTCTCTCTCTCTCTCTCTCTCTCTGTGTGTGTGTGTGCGTCTGTCCGTCTGTCTGTCTCTCTCTCTCTCTCTCTCTCTCTCTCTCTCTCTCTCTCTCTCTCTCTCTCTCTCTCTGTGTCTGTCAGTCCAGAGCTCATCATGCATACTTCTGAACCCAACAGCCTCATTCTTCTTGTGCCCATTCATGTTTGCTGGAGAATCTTTTGTGGTTGTGGTGACCTCCTTTACTTTCGGTTGTATTCGGCCATTGACTGCTGACTCCTTCTCTCAGTAGATGACGCAATTGATCAAGAACTACTTCAGTAGAAAAGGTTATTTCCCTGCAATCTGAAAACAGGTCTTAGCTCGTGTGGTGCGGGCCACGTTTAGGGCTTTAGCAAGGCTCAAAGAAGCTGACATGCACAGACAGCTTTGGTCTCATTTTGAACCTGAGAGTGCACAGATACATTTGACACTTGATTTGGTTTAATCCGGTAAAATAAGGCATGATACGACATGAACAAAGCTGCTATCTTGGGAAGCCAGGAGAGTGAGACATAACTCTTCGTGGAGAAAGCATTTCTACTGAGGGCATTTTTGAAGTTGTTTGATCTGTTTTTATTCCACAGCTGTCCCTCTGTGTGCAGTTACCATAGTTACATGTGGAGGTATAATAGCTTCCCTTCTGAAGGCTGGTCTGAGGGTTTTTCATGGTCCCATCTCTTTTTCCAACAGCTTATTTATTGGGACATTCGATGTATTTATCCTATGAGTCGGTGACCTTTTTCCTCACAAGACGGTAGCTAACATTGGAGGCAGAGACTTAAAGTTGCCGAAATGCAAGACCAGGGACGTGCGCAGGTATGGGCTATTGTTGCCCGGGCAACGGCCGGTTTGCCCTGACCTGCCCCTGTTGTGGCCGAATCAACATAAGCGGTAAACCCACAGTTAGTATGATAGCGTCTCGCTGCGATAAAACACACATTGGCTTGTCAGCGCTGTCATCTGCCGGTGCGTTAAAGACGACCTCTAGTGTCGGATTTTGGAAAATTGATTTTTAGTTTTCTCATGACAGTTAGAGTATAGGCGACAAACCAGGAGACTTATCTTCCTCTTGACATCGTCTGTTATTTACAAAAAAACACCTAAATATAGCCTACTTGTTGTTATTGTGCTTCTGTGTTTCTGTGTCTTTTCATCTGTAAACGCCCTCGCCCTCTCTCTCTTCTCTTGATCGCCCTCTCTCTCTCTCTCTCTTGATCGCCCTCTCTCTCTTCTCTTGATCGCCCTCTCTCTCTTCTCTTGATCGCCCTCTCTCTCTTCTCTTGATCGCCCTCTCTCGTCTCTCTTCTCTTGATCGCCCTCTCTCTCTCTCTCTCTCTTGATCGCCCTCTGCTCTCTTCTCTTGATCGCCCTCTCTCTCTTCTCTTGATCGCCCTCTCTCTCTTCTCTTGATCGCCCTATCTCTCTCCTTCTCTTGATCGCCCTCTCTCTCTTCTCTTAATCGCCCTCTCTCTCTTCTCTTGATCGCCCTCTCTCTCTTCTCTTGATCGCCCTATCTCTCTTCTCTTGATCGCCCTCTCTCTCTTCTCTTGATCGCCCCTCCTCGCTCTCTCTTCTCTTGATCGCCCTCTCTCTCTTCTCTTGATCGCCCTCTCTCTCTTCTCTTGATCGCCCTCTCTCAGGAGAACACTTCACTGTCCCGCTTCATTGTATGATGTCTGCCATGTCTCTACTTTAGTTTGACCATCTCTGTTATTAAGTTATGGAATACTAAATAAATAAGTAATTTGATACCGTACCGTTACTGCGCTCATAAAGAATGATAAGAATAAGAATAATACGTATTGAACTGGTTTAATTAATTAGTGACTTTATTTAAGGTCATTAGTTAGAAGCCCTATTTTATCAGTATGTCTGCACAGCAGTTACAATGGTCAAACTACATTAAAACAGAATTGTCCCCATGTTCTCTTTAATAGTTACTAACATTAGATATTTTAATGAGATATGGACCGCAAAACAAGAAATGTCCCTGGTTTGGTTTTTAAGACCTACCGAATGCAAGTAGTCGCCTTAGCCTTTTTTCTTGATGATAATGTGAATTACTCTTCAAATTAGTTCATGTAAACATCGTTTGGTTTCCTTTGAAAACAATTTTCAAAAGGTCTTGTGTTTTTTTTTCGGCTTTTTCCAGTTTAGAGCAATAGCCCCTCCAAATGTCTGTGCACGTCCCTGTGCAAGACGCTATGTTTTTAGGCTAACGATGTGATGACAAATTGCGGATGATAAGTGGAAACCTCGTAAGATTCACCTAGCAACAAAGTAATTCCTGTTTTCGCTCTTTGTGTAAAAGTGATGCAGAAACACGTTCTCGTAACTGGGCATATCGTGTGTGTGTGTGTGTGTGTGTGTGTGTGTGTGTGTGTGTGTGTGTGTGTGTGTGAGTTAATGGCTGTGAATGGGAACCAGGTGCTTCTGTGCTCATGCCTACGCAGGTTTGTTGTTGCACCGTCAGCTTTGTGTCTAGAGGAAACTTAACGAGCCCAGCAGGAGCCGAACATCAAACAACACCCGCTAATGTGAGCGTTTGGTCGGATAGGACGACAAATGGGTCCGTCTTACCTTCGAGACAACTAGAGGTGGGAGAAGTACTCAGATCTAGTACTTGAGTAAAAGTATAAGTACTCAGATCTTGTACTTGAGTAAAAGTATAAGTACTCAGATCTTGTACTTGAGTAAAAGTAGAAGTATTCAGATCTTGTACTTGAGTAAAAGTAGAAGTATTCAGATATTGTACTTGAGTAAAAGTAGAAGTACTCAGATCTTGTACTTGAGTAAAAGTAGAAGTATTCAGATCTTGTACTTGAGTAAAAGTAGAAGTATTCAGATCTTGTACTTGAGTAAAAGGTAGAAGTACTCAGATATTGTACTTGAGTAAAAGTAGAAGTACTCAGATCTTGTACTTGAGTAAAAGTAGAAGTACTCAGATCTTGTTCTTGAGTAAAGGTAGAAGTACTCAGATCTTGTACTTGAGTAAAAGTAGAAGTATTCAGATCTTGTACTTGAGTAAAAGTAGAAGTACTCAGGTCTTGTAGTAAAAGTAGAAGTACTCAGATCTTGTACTTGAGTAAAAGTAGAAGTACTCAGATCTTGTACTTGAGTCAAAGTAGAAGTACTCAGATGTTGCACTTGAGTAAAAGTAGAAGTACTCAGATCTTGTACTTGAGTCAAAGTAGAAGTACTCAGATCTTGCACTTGAGTAAAAGTAGAAGTACTCAGATCTTGTACTTGAGTAAAAGTAGAATACTCAGATCTTGTACTTGAGTAAAAGTAGAAGTATTCAGATCTTGTACCTGAGTAAAAGTAGAAGTACTCAGATGTTGTACTTGAGTAAAAGTAGAAGTACTCAGATATTGTACTTGAGTAAAAGTAGAAGTACTCAGATCTTGTACTTGAGTAAAAGTAGAAGTACTCAGAGCTTGTACTTGAGTAAAAGTAGAAGTACTCAGATGTTGCACTTGAGTAAAAGTAGAAGTACTCAGATCTTGTACTTGAGTAAAAGTAGAAGTACTCAGATCTTGTACTTGAGTAAAAGTAGAAGTACCAGAGTGTAGGAATACTCTGTCACAGTAAAAGTCCTGCATTCAAAATGTCCCTCAAGTGAAAGTAGAAAGTACTCTCATCTAAATATAGTAAAGACAGTGAAAGTAGTCGTTGTGCAGATTGGTCCATTTCAGAATAATATATATGATATGTTTTATAATGATTGATCATGACAGTATTTATCACTTCAATGTTGTACTTGGTGAAGGTGGGTTTCATTTGAATTACTTTATACTGTACTGGTTAGCTTAGCCTATCATAATGTAGATTTATATTTTGTATTAAAACCCTAAATCTGCAAAGTAACTAGTAAATAAATATGTAAAAATAAATGTAGTGGAGTACAAAGTGGTATAATGTGAAAATACTCAAGTATAGGTTTTTTTTTACTTAAGTGGAGTACTTGAGTAAATGTACTCGGTATGGGCCCTGCGCCTCCAAACCGAGGCCAGATACTTTTATGAGATGTTAAGAGGAAACGGCTTTCTGGTTTACGGGAGGCAATAAAATGTAAACTCTTTGACTGGTCAAAGCAGCAGCTTGATACCTAAAAAAAGAGAAAAGACTTTTGTTTGGTGAGGAACGACAAAGACAGATGGACAGAGACGTGATCTCCGGACATTTAAACAGATGTGTGTTTGTGTGCAGGTTGTCCCTTTTAGTTTCCTTCAACTTTAGCACATATAGTTTAAATTACAGAGTCCTCTCCTGCTGATGTTCAGGTGTATATCAGTATGTAGTGTCTCTACTTTAAAGAGTCCTCTCCTGCTGATGTTCAGGTGTATATCAGTGTGTGGTGTCTCTACTTTAAAGAGTCCTCTCCTGCTGATGTTCAGGTGTATATCAGTATGTAGTGTCTCTACTTTAAAGAGTCCTCTCCTGCTGATGTTCAGGTGTATATCAGTGTGTGGTGTCTCTACTTTAAAGAGTCCTCTCCTGCTGATGTTCAGGTGTATATCAGTATGTAGTGTCTCTACTTTAAAGAGTCCTCTCCTGCTGATGTTCAGGTGTATATCAGTATGTGGTGTCTCTACTTTAAAGAGTCCTCTCCTGCTGATGTTCAGGTGTATATCAGTATGTAGTGTCTCTACTTTAAAGAGTCCTCTCCTGCTGATGTTCAGGTGTATATCAGTATGTAGTGTCTCTACTTTAAAGAGTCCTCTCCTGCTGATGTTCAGGTGTATATCAGTGTGTGGTGTCTCTACTTTAAAGAGTCCTCTCCTGCTGATGTTCAGGTGTATATCAGTATGTAGTGTCTCTACTTTAAAGAGTCCTCTCCTGCTGATGTTCAGGTGTATATCAGTATGTAGTGTCTCTACTTTAAAGAGTCCTCTCCTGCTGATGTTCAGGTGTATATCAGTATGTAGTGTCTCTACTTTAAAGAGTCCTCTCCTGCTGATGTTCAGGTGTATATCAGTATGTAGTGTCTCTACTTTAAAGAGTCCTCTCCTGCTGATGTTCAGGTGTATATCAGTATGTAGTGTCTCTACTTTAAAGAGTCCTCTCCTGCTGATGTTCAGGTGTATATCAGTATGTAGTGTCTCTACTTTAAAGAGTCCTCTCCTGCTGATGTTCAGGTGTATATCAGTATGTAGTGTCTCTACTTTAAAGAGTCCTCTCCTGCTGATGTTCAGGTGTATATCAGTATGTAGTGTCTCTACTTTAAAGAGTCCTCTCCTGCTGATGTTCAGGTGTATATCAGTATGTAGTGTCTCTACTTTAAAGAGTCCTCTCCTGCTGATGTTCAGGTGTATATCAGTGATGTAGTGTCTCTACTTTAAAGAGTCCTCTCCTGCTGATGTTCAGGTGTATATCAGTGATGTAGTGTCTCTACTTTAAAGAGTCCTCTCCTGCTGATGTTCAGGTGTATATCAGTATGTAGTGTCTCTACTTTAAAGAGTCCTCTCCTGCTGATGTTCAGGTGTATATCAGTATGTAGTGTCTCTACTTTAAAGAGTCCTCTCCTGCTGATGTTCAGGTGTATATCAGTATGTAGTGTCTCTACTTTAAAGAGTCCTCTCCTGCTGATGTTCAGGTGTATATCAGTATGTAGTGTCTCTACTTTAAAGAGTCCTCTCCTGCTGATGTTCAGGTGTATATCAGTATGTAGTGTCTCTACTTTAAAGAGTCCTCTCCTGCTGATGTTCAGGTGTATATCAGTATGTAGTGTCTCTACTTTAAAGAGTCCTCTCCTGCTGATGTTCAGGTGTATATCAGTATGTAGTGTCTCTACTTTAAAGAGTCCTCTCCTGCTGATGTTCAGGTGTATATCAGTATGTAGTGTCTCTACTTTAAAGAGTCCTCTCCTGCTGATGTTCAGGTGTATATCAGTATGTAGTGTCTCTACTTTAAAGAGTCCTCTCCTGCTGATGTTCAGGTGTATATCAGTATGTAGTGTCTCTACTTTAAAGAGTCCTCTCCTGCTGATGTTCAGGTGTATATCAGTATGTAGTGTCTCTACTTTAAAGAGTCCTCTCCTGCTGATGTTCAGGTGTATATCAGTATGTAGTGTCTCTACTTTAAAGAGTCCTCTCCTGCTGATGTTCAGGTGTATATCAGTATGTAGTGTCTCTACTTTAAAGAGTCCTCTCCTGCTGATGTTCAGGTGTATATCAGTATGTAGTGTCTCTACTTTAAAGAGTCCTCTCCTGCTGATGTTCAGGTGTATATCAGTATGTAGTGTCTCTACTTTAAAGAGTCCTCTCCTGCTGATGTTCAGGTGTATATCAGTGTGTAGTGTCTCTACTTTAAAGAGTCCTCTCCTGCTGATGTTCAGGTGTATATCAGTATGTAGTGTCTCTACTTTAAAGAGTCCTCTCCTGCTGATGCTCAGGTGTATATCAGTGTGTAGTGTCTCTACTTTAAAGAGTCCTCTCCTGCTGATGTTCAGGTGTATATCAGTATGTAGTGTCTCTACTTTAAAGAGTCCTCTCCTGCTGATGCTCAGGTGTATATCAGTGTGTAGTGTCTCTACTTTGAAAGAGTCCTCTCCTGCTGATGTTCAGGTGTATATCAGCATGTAGTGTCTCTACTTTAAAGAGTCCTCTCCTGCTGATGTTCAGGTGTATATCAGCATGTAGTGTCTCTACTCTACACACTACAGGAGAGGGAACACCCCCCAAAAGCGTAAGTGGGCCGAGCTTTGTTCAGGACATTTATTCTCATCGAGCAGGTTGAGACGAGAGGGGAAGAGGAAAAGGCTCAGGAGTCACGTTAAAGGTTTTGAGGAGTGAACTTTAATGGGGTTTGGATCGTCTTTGTTGGAGGTCGAACATTGAATAACTTTACGAGACAAAAAGCACAACTAAAACGCTCTACATTGCACACGGAGAAGCCCCTCCACAGCTCAGTGGTACAGAGGGTCATTACTTTCCACAAAGACACACATTCAGCTTTGTCAAAGGTTGGGGCGGTAAAGCTAGCACATATTATATTTCTCATTTCAGTCGAGAAGCCGGTTTCATCTCCTCCTATCAAAGGGTTGTATTGTTCTAACGCTCTGATGGATGTTTCCCGGCTCAGGTCAGAGGTGCTCGCCAACAGATGGACGGAGAGACGGAGGTTCAGAGGTCCTAAAGGTTTCCCCCGGTGACGAAGAAGAAGGAGGAAGGAAGAAGAAGGAAGGAGGCAAAGTAGTGCGCTAACAGTCTGACCTCACAGCCACACTGTTAACAAAGAGGGGCATTCGGGGGCATTCGGGGTTACAGCCAACGTCACAGCGTGCTGGTTGTAGATGCAGCCAATCTCTTTCCGATGTAGATCCTAAAGAAAGAAAGCAATAAATCATAATTTGCCCCAAACAGCAACATTAGCTTAGCATCTCTAGCTAGCTTTAGCAGGCAAATGGTAAATGGACTGTACTTATATAGCACTTTATCCAGTCTTTAAAGGTCATGGCCATTTCCCCTGATCATAACTCCACTGTTGAGGTCGAATAGATTTATTTTGTGCAATTGTCCAAACTCACTTTGGTTTCTCAAACAGCATCTCTGTAAACTACGTGTCTTCACTGAATGTCACTCTCTGCCTTTAACGGCTCGTTGTAGCTCCAGTAGCTCCAGCTCCCTGTGAGCAGTGTGCTCTGATTGGTCGGGACGTTGTGAATCGCGCTGAGATCCGTGGTCACAGCCGAAGTAAAAACAATAAGTGTGGCTTGATATTGAGTAAGAAAAAGGCTGTGAGAAGAGCTCCATTGAGTTCTTTGTAACCAAATGTCTCTCAGAGGGGCGTGGGGGAGGGGCTCCTTATTTTCATCTAAAGTCACAGACAGAGAATCAGCACTTTGGAAACAGGGCTGAAACAGAGGGGATTATGGGTAATGCTGCAATGATCTGTTTGGTGTTTCAGCCAATCAGAGACAGGCTCTGGATATACAGTGGGGCAAAAAAGTATTTAGTCAGCCTCCAATTGTGCAAGTTCTCCCACTTCAACTCTGAGAGACAGAATGGGGGGAAAGAATCCAGGAAATCACATTGAAGGATTTTTAATGAATTAATTGGTAAATTCCTCGGTAAAATAAGTATTTGGTCTCCTACACACAAACAAACAAGATTTCTGGCTCTCACAGACCTGTAACTTCTTCTTTAAGAGCCTCCTCTGTCCTCCACTCAGAGCCTCCTCTGTCCTCCTCTCAGAGCCTCCTCTGTCCTCCACTCGTTAACTGTATTAATGGCACCTGTTTGAACTCGTTATCAGTATAAAAGACACCTGTCCACAACCTCAAACAGTCACACTCCAAACTCCACTATGGCCAAGACCAAAGAGCTGTCAAAGGACACCAGAAACTAAATGGTAGACCTGCACCAGGCTGGGAAGACTGCATCTGCAATAGGTAAGCAGATCGGTGTGAAGAAATAAACTGTGGGAGCAAGTATTAGAAAATGGAAGACATACAAGACCACTGATAATCTCCCTCGATCTGGAGCTCCACGCAAGACCTCACCCGGTGGGGTCGACGTGATCACAAGAACGGTGAGCAAAGATCCCAGACCCACGCGGGGGGACCTAGTCCATGACCTGCAGAGAGCTGGGACCAAAGTAACAAAGGCTACCATCAGTAGCACACTACGCCGCCAGGGACTCAAGTCCTGCAGTGCCAGAAGTGTCCCCCTGCTTAAGCCAGTACATGTCCAGGCCCGTCTGAAGTCTGCTAGAGAGCATTTAGATGGTCCAGAAGAGGATTGGGAGAATGTCAGATGGTCAGATGAAACCAAAATAGAACTTTTTGGTAAAAACTCAACTAGACGTGTTTGGAGGAGAAAGAATGCTGAGTTGCCTCCAAAGAACACCTACTGTGAAACATGGGGCTGGGACCATCATGCTTTGGGGCTTTCTGCAAAGGGTCCAGGACGACTGATCCGTGTAGAGGAAAGAATGAATGAGGCCATGTATCGTGAGATTTTGAGTGACAACCTCCTTCCATCAGCAAGGGCATTGAAGATGAAACGTGGCTGGGTCTTTCAGCATGACAATGATCCCAAACACACCGCCCGGGCAACGAAGGAGTGGAAGCATTTCAAGGTCCTGGAGTGGCCTAGCCAGTCTCCAGATCTCAACCCCATAGAAAATCTTTGGAGGGAGTTGAAAGTCCGTGTTGCCTAGCGACAGCCCCAACACATCACTGCTCTAGAGGAGATCTGCATGGAGGAACGGGCCAACGTACCAGCAACAGTGTGTGAAAACCTTGTGAAGACTTACAGGAAACGTTTGACCTCTGTCATTGCCAACAAAGGGTATATAACAAAGTATTGAGATTAACTTTTGTTATTGACCAAATACTTATTTTTCACCATCATTTGCAAATAAATACTTTAAAAATCAGACAATGTGATTTTCTTGATCTTTTTTTTCTCATTCTGTCTCTCATGGTTGAGGTATACCAGGATGAACATTACAGACCTCTCTCATCGTTTTAAGTGGGAGAACTTGCACAATTAGTGGCTGACTAAATACTTGTTTGCCCCACTGTATCTGAGACCTGTGATGTATTGAGGAAAACCAGTATAATAGGGGACCTTTAAGGTCAGTGAGTGCATGTCTCACCCGACTCCCAGTGTGAACAGGTGTGAAGTCAGCAGGGAGGGAATGAGGATGAGGAGGACGTCGTAGGAGAAGATTCCTCTCTTCATCGCCTCCGTCTTCCTCACGCTGAAGGAGCCCTGCTGCTTCGGGTGCTGAAACACAAACTCTCTGCAGAAACAACGAGGATAGAAGAGAAAGGATACACAGTTAATGAGAACACGGGGGACAGGACTGAGCACTGAGAGACCAGAGACCAGTCCAGAGACCAGACCAGAGACCAGAGACCAGACCAGAGACCAGACCAGAGACCAGACCAGATACCAGACCAGAGACCAGACCAGAGACCAGACCAGAGAGACAGAACATGCATGAATCAAATGTTCTTACTGAAAGTCAAATGTCGTGACTTTAACACAGCTGCTCTTACTTTGGTGCCATATTTTCAGGTCGACTGGACCAGTCCCAAACCCAGTCAGTGTCTCCTCTCCGGTCAGCTTCCTCCTGCAGAATAAACACAGGGTCAGACGATGAAGAGAAACAGTGTGTTGGGGAAATCCTGAACGTCCTCTTCCAACATGAGAGTAGCATGCTAACAGAGGTATCCCGACTGTGAACATGACAGGATGTGAGATGACCTGGAAGAGCATCAGGACTGTTTGAGGCAGATGATAGCTATGTGATTAACATGATGACTCAGCCTCTATGGAGAGAGACATCAAGCATGCTCATTTCTGACGTGGAGCTAATCTGAAGTAAACATTGATACTGCTTTCTGTTCCTCCATCTTGTGACTGTGTGACTCCCTCTCTTGGATATCAGCATGTGAAGGACGCTGTTTGAGATTTTAAGAAAAAATACAGAATTTTGAGATTTTGAGAAAAAAGACATAATTTGGAGAAAAGTAAAAAATAAATGATTTTGAGAAAAAAATAAAAACACATAATGTTGAGAAAAAAGACATAATTTGGAGAAAAAAAGTCAAAAAAATTGAATTTGACAAAAAAGTCCGAATTTTGAGATTTTGAGAAAAAGACAGAATTTTGAGAAAAAACTCAGTGTTTTGTTCGTGACAGGATGTATGATTATCTACAAGAACCGGTAGTCCTCCATCTTGTGACGGTGTAACTCCCTCTCTTGGATATCAGCATGTGAAGGACACTGCTCAGGAACTAGCTGATGCTCTGTATGTGATGACTCCTTCCCTTCTGGAGAGGATCACAGACACGTGGCTCCTGAGGTTGAAGCTCAAGCCGGGGACGAGTGAGAGTTTTCTAACAGTGATTCTTAACAGTTACTCTTGTCAGGAATGAGTACCTGTATGGTGATGCAGTCGCTGTCATGCTCACTGCTGGGTCTGGGGGAACCAGGGGGGGTCGGAGTCCCCTCCCGGGGGGGACTGAGGAAAATAAACAGACATTTGCAATGTGGGTTTACCATCAAAACGTGCACACAAACACACACAGAGACAATCAACACACATGAAGAACAAGCTGAGCGCAGAGTGATTACTGTGGAAATGAGTGTTACGCCTCGCCGTGCCGCTCGGCCCCCTGACAACACAACAACACAACAAAACAACAACACAAACAAAGTGCAGCACTTACCTGTCTCGACTCCTCTCACCCTCCAGCTGCGCCTCCAGCAGGATCCTCTCCAGCTCCCCCTGCAGGGAGGAGGAGAGACTGTCCTGACCTGTGAGACTGACGGCTGCCATCAGATCCTCCAGCTCCACCCAGGAGCCTGGGGGGGGGCATACAGTGAGAAGGAAACGACATCAGTGAGAAGGAAACGACATCAGTGAGAAGGACACAACGTACAGTGAGAAGAAACCCCATGCAGTGAGAAGGAAACGACATCAGTGAGAAGGAAACAACGTACAGTGAGAAGGACACAACATACAGTGAGAAGGAAACAACATCAGTGAGAAGGAAACGACATCAGTGAGAAGGACACAACGTACAGTGAGAAGAAACCCCATGCAGTGAGAAGGAAACAACATACAGTGAGAAGGAAACGACGTACAGTGAGAAGGAAACAACATACAGTGAGAAGGAAACAACGTACAGTGAGAAGGAAACGACATACAGTGAGAAGGAAACAACATACAGTGAGAAGGAAACAACATACAGTGAGAAAGAAACGACATACAGTGAGAAGGAAACAACATGCAGTGAGAAGGACACGACATGCAGTGAGAAGGAAACAACATACAGTGAGAAGGAAACGACATACAGTGAGAAGGAAACAACATACAGTGAGAAGGAAACGACATACGGTGAGAAGGAAACAGCATACGGTGAGAAGGAAACGACGTACAGTGAGAAGGAAGCAACGTACAGTGAGAAGGAAACAACATACAGTGAGAAGGAAACAGCATACAGTGAGAAGGAAACGACATACAGTGAGAAGGAAACGACATACAGTGAGAAGGAAACGACATTCAGTGAGAAGGAAACAACATACAGTGAGAAGGAAACAACAAACAGTGAAAAGGAAACAACATACAGTGAGAAGGAAACAACATGCAGTGAGAAGGAAACAACATACAGTGAGAAGGAAACAACATGCAGTGAGAAGGAAACAACATACAGTGAGAAGGAAACAACATACAGTGAGAAGGAAACAACATACAGTCAGAAGGAAACAACATCCAGTGAGAAGGAAACAACATACAGTGAGAAGGAAACAACATCCAGTGAGAAGGAAACAACAAGAGGAAACAACATACAGTGAGAAGTGAGGAGGAAACAACGTTAGAAGTGAGGAGGAATCAGCACAAGAAGTGAGGAGGAAACAACACGAGGAAACAACATTAGAAGTGAGGAGGAAACATCACGAGGGAACAGCCAACAGTAAGAAGTGTGGAGAAACAACGTTAGAAGTGAGGAGGAAACAACGTTAGAGGTGAGGAGGAAACAACACGAGGAAACACCGTTAGAAGTGAGGAGGAAACAACACAAGCAGCAGCTTGGGATGAAGCCCAGGCAGTATTTGGGAGGGGCTCATTAGTTAGTCTGTGATGAGGCAGAAAGGAGTCGAGATGAGGAGAGAAATACATCCCAATAGTTTTTTCTTTCTTTGAATGGATCTCTCTCTCTCTCTGTGTGTGTGTGTGTGTGTGTGTGTGTGTGTGTGTGTGTGTGTGTCTCTGTCTTTCTGTGTGTGTGTGTGCGCGTATGTGTGTCTCTCTCTCTCTCTGTCTCTCTGTGTGTGTATGTGTGTGTGTGTGTGTCTCTCTCTATGTGTGTGTGTGTGTGTATGTGTGTGTGTGTGTGTGTGTCTCTCTGTCTCTCTGTGTGTGTGTGTGTGTGTCCCTCTCTCTCTGTCTCTCTGTCTCTCTGTGTGTGTGTGTGTGTGTGTGTGTGTGTGTGTGTGTGTGTGTGTGTACTGGAAGTAGACAGTAAGTGTGTTATTGTGCGCTGACATATGAACATGATGAATCATCAGCAGCGGGACGATGTCCTCCCGTGACATTGGACGACCTGCGAGGCGCGAACACGAACACACGATATCAAATCCATAAAAGACGTATTTCGACACAAACTAGAGCCGTGTCTCTCAATGAGTCACGTAAACACACTGTTTATGAATGAGTGGACGCCCGGTGCATCGGGTGCATGAGCAGCAGGATATTCCCTCGTGCACGCTCATGTGTTAGTGTGCACGCTCGCAGCCCAATAGTAGGGCAGGGCGACAGCATGCTTACATAAGCCCTTATTTCTGTTAGCGATTAGCCTCCCTCATGTGTCCCTCTTGTGTCCCTATGTGTCCCTCTTGCGTCCCTATGTGTCCCTCTTCTGTCCCTCATGTGTCCCTCTTGTGTCCCTATGTGTCCCTCATGTGTCCCTCATGTGTCCCTCTTGTGTCCCTCTGTGTCCCTCTTGTGTCCCTATGTGTCCCTCTTGTGTCCCTCTGGTGTCCCTCTTGTGTCCCTCTTGTGACCCTCTTGTGTCCCTCTTGTGTCCCTCTGTGACCCTCTTGTGTCCCTCGTGTCCCTCGGTGTCCCTCGGTGTCCCTCTTGTGTCCCTCTATGTGTCCCTCTTGTGACCCTCTGTGTCCCTCTTGTGTCCCTCTGTGACCCTCTTGTGTCCCTATGTGTCCCTCTTGTGTCCCTATGTGTCCAGCTTGTGACCCTCTGTGTCCCTCTTGTGTCCCTCTGTGACCCTCTTGTGTCCCCCTGTGACCCTCTTGTGTCCCTCTGTGTCCCTCTTGTGTCCCTCTTGTGTCCCTATGTGTCCCTCTGTGTCCCTCTTGTGTCCCTCTTGTGTCCCTATGTGTCCTTCTTGTGTCCCTATTGTGTCCCTATGTGTCCCTCTTGTGACCCTCTGTGACCCTCTTGTGTCCCTCTGTGTCCCTCTTGTGTCCCTATGTGTCCCTCTTGTGTCCCTCTGTGTCCCTCTTGTGTCCCTCTGTGTCCCTCTTGTGTCCCTATGTGTCCCTCTTGTGTCCCTCTATGTGTCCCTCTTGTGACCCTCTTGTGTCCCTCTGTGTCCCTCTGTGTCCCTCTTGTGTCCCTCTATGTGTCCCTCTTGTGACCCTCTGTGTCCCTCTGTGACCCTCTTGTGTCCCTCTCGTGTCCCTCTGTGTCCCTCTTGTGTCCCTCTTGCGTCCCTATGTGTCCCTCATGTGTCCCTCTTGTGTCCCTATTGTGTCCCTCTTGTGTCCCTATGTGTGCCTCTTGTGTCCCTCTTGTGTCCCTCATGTGTCCCTCTTGTGTCCCTCTGTGTCTCTATGTGTCCCTCTTGTGTCCCTATGTGTCCCTCTTGTGTCCCTCTGGTGTCCCTCTGGTGTCCCTCTTGTGTACCTCTTGTGACCCTCTTGTGTCCCTCTTGTGTCCCTCTGTGACCCTCTTGTGTCCCTCTGTGTCCCTCTGTGTCCCTCTTGTGTCCCTCTATGTGTCCCTCTTGTGACCCTCTGTGTCCCTCTTGTGTCCCTCTGTGACCCTCTTGTGTCCCCCTGTGACCCTCTTGTGTCCCTCTGTGTCCCTCTTGTGTCCCTATGTGTCCCTCTTGTGTCCCTATGTGTCCATCTGTGTCCCTCTTGTGTCCCTATGTGTCCCTCTTGTGTCCCTCTGGTTTCCTCTTGTGTCCCTCTTGTGTCCCTCGTGTGTCCATCGTGTGTCCCTCTGTGTCCCTCTTGTGACCCTCTTGTGTCCCTCTGTGTCCCTCTTGTGTCCCTATGTGTCCCTCTTGTGTCCCGCTTGTGACCCTCTGTGTCCCTCTTGTGTCCCCCTGTGACCCTCTTGTGTCCCTCTGTGTCCCTCTTGTGTCCCTATATGTCCCTCTTGTGTCCCTATGTGTCCCTCTTGTGTCCCTCTATGTGTCCCGCTTGTGACCCTCTGTGTCCCTCTTGTGTCCCTCTGTGTCCCTCTTGTGTCCTCTTGTGACCCTCTGTGACCCTCTTGTGTCCCTCTGTGTCCCTCTCGTGTCCCTCTGTGTCCCTCATGTGTCCCTCTTGTGTCCCTATGTGTCCCTCATGTGTCCATATTGTGTCCCTCTTGTGTCCCTATGTGTGCCTCTTGTGTCCCTATGTGTCCCTCTTGTGTCCCTCATGTGTCCCTCTTGTGTCCCTCTGTGTCCCTATGTGTCCCTCTGGTGTCCCTCTTGTGTCCCTCTGTGACCCTCTTGTGTCCCTCTTGTGTCCCTCTATGTGTCCCTCTTGTGACCCTCTGTGTCCCTCTGTGTCCCTCTTGTGTCCCTCTGTGACCCTCTTGTGTCCCCCTGTGACCCTCTTGTGTCCCTCTTGTGTCCCTATGTGTCCATCTGTGTCCATCTGTGTCCCTCTGTGTCCCTCTTGTGTCCCTCTTGTGTCCCTCGTGTGTCCCTCTGTGTCCCTCTTGTGTCCCTCTTGTGACCCTCTTGTGTCCCTCTTGTGTCCCTATGTGTCCCTCTTGTGTCCCGCTTGTGACCCTCTGTGTCCCTCTTGTGTCCCTCTGTGACCCTCTTGTGTCCCCCTGTGACCCTCTTGTGTCCCTCTGTGTCCCTCTGTGTCCCTCTTGTGTCCCTATGTGTCCCTCTTGTGTCCCTATGTGTCCCTCTGTGTCCCTCTTGTGTCCCTATGTGTCCCTCTTGTGTCCCGCTTGTGACCCTCTTGTGTCCCTCTGTGACCCTCTTGTGTCCCCCTGTGACCCTCTTGTGTCCCTCTTGTGTCCCTCTTGTGTCCCTCGTGTGTCCCTATGTGTCCCTCTTGTGTCCCTATGTGTCCCTCTTGTGTCCCTATGTGTCCCTCTTGTGTCCCTATGTGTCCCTCTTGTGTCCCTCTTGTGACCCTCTGTGTCCCTCTTGTGTCCCTATGTGTCCCTCTGTGTCCCTCTTGTGTCCCTATGTGTCCCTCTTGTGTCCCTCTGTGTCCTTGTGTCCCTCTTGTGTCCCTATGTGTCTCTCGGTGTCCCTCTTGTGTCCCTCTGTGTCCCTCTTGTGTCCCTCTGTGACCCTCTTGTGTCCCTCTCGTGTCCCTCTATGTGTCCCTCTTGTGACACTCTGTGTCCTTCTTGTGTCCCTCTTGTGTCCCTCTATGTGTCCCTCTTGTGACCCTCTGTGTCCCTCTTGTGTCCCTCTCGTGTCCCTCTGTGTCCCTATGTGTCCCTCTTGTGTCCCTCTGTGACCCTCTTGTGTCCCTATGTGTCCCTCTTGTGTCCCTATGTGTCCCTCTTGTGTCCCTCTGTGTCCCTATGTGTCCCTCTTGTGTCCTTCTTGTGTCCCTATGTGTCCCTCTGTGTCCCTCTTGTGTCCCTCTGCGACCCGGGCAGCGAACACTGCATATCAGCACCTCTCAGTGAACTTGCTTTGCACCGGATGTGTTTAATCCTCACATCCTCACAGGTTTTTGACACCCACACCGAGGGGGAGACGGAGGGGTGAGGGGGGAGACGGAGGGGTGAGGGCGAGCAGGGAAACTGTGCCATTGCCCTAGATATGTCTTTAGAGGAGGTATGACATAACCATGCCTTGTTTCCTGGCGTGTCTGTCTGCACGCTAAACCAGAGGGAACGGTGCAATCCTGAACACACTCATCTGCGCCAAATCAGAATGAGGATGCTCAGAAGACTCAGTGACTTCCTGTTATTTTATATTGTGCGATGGTATAAATGTCTGCTTGGAGCTTGTGCTGTCTATATTTAGGGGACGGGACGGGTTGAGGTCTTGTTTAAAGGAAAGGAAGTGTGTTGACATTGTTTAGGAAGAACATTAAAGGTGGGGTAGGTAAGTTTCAGAAACCGGCTCGAGATCGCTAGAATTTGAAAATACACAACCGGAGAAAATCTGCCACTTCCTCACAGAGCCCCTCCTCCAACACACACGAACGCGCACATGACCAATGAGGACACGAGATGAGTGTGTGCCCCGATGGAAGGCTGACAGGCAGGTAGGCCATCCGATTGATTGGTTGTACTTTTTACAGTATCACGGCTTCCCAGATGACATTTTGTTATGGATTTGTTGTCAAAGCACTTCAGATGTTCGTCGCTATCGGGACGTTCAGAGCATTCCATGGAATATAACAAAAGTGTATCTCGAGCCGGTTTCTGAAACTTACCTACCCCTCCTTTAAATTATTTATTTTTTTCTTAAGATTTACGTTTCATTTCACCGTTTCTTGCAAGACATCCTGTACAGTAATTTGTTGGACACCAAACGAGTCTGCAGCGATCACTGGTTTATACGTGTATTCTCCAATGTGCGGTAGGTCATCGCATTTTAATCGCAATTACGATTTTGGCTTCCAACGATTGTGAAAAAAATATCATCGAAATAAAACGATTTTTATTTTCAATTGTTTTTTCAGTTGAAACTTAAAGTTCAGGGTAATCAACTGTTCAACATTTGCTTTTCAATAAATGGGTGTTTCCAAAGTGAACGGATAATCGTTTTTAATAATCAATTATTGACCCAAATAACCGAGATTATGATTTTGCCACAATCGAGCAGCCCTAATGTAAGGACTGTGTTCTTGCTGTTGCATTGTTTAGGACACTGAAATGTATATTTAATTTCACCTTTGTTCTCGCAAAATGCGTCTTCTGTGTGTGTGCCGTGAACTACAAAGCTGCATTGTGCATGTTGTATGGAGAGGACAACAATCGCTGCATCTATTTCTATGGATATCTGCCCATACAAATAAACATATGATATGAACACATCCAATGACGTGTAGGCCAAATAAATCAGCGTATTGCAAATGAACCGTTATTGGAGTGTTAGTCTAAAACTAGAGGCTGTCCGTAACCCTTGTGTTACTTTTTGAAAACTATAAAACTGCCCCCCCCCATAATGCGCATACAGCCCTTACTCCCCTGCGTCCCATAACACTGTTCCGCATGTTGTTTTTTACCCAGCATCCTCTGTGCCAGGCATGTGCAGCACAGAGGAGCTATAAGCGTCAGGACATCTCCTCATTTTAATTGGCTTACAGAGAAACAAGCAGGTGAGTCAGGGAATCCGTTTACACAACGAGCGGGTGGCAACAACACACACCCCACTGCGCATCCTCACACACCTGCTCGCACACTCCAAGATCTGCACGACGATGTCAGTTATTCACCTGATATGTGTTTATAGATGTGTGCACGCGGTACGATCTATATCTGCCAACATGTTACGTCATGACTGTAAAGGAAACGTCATGATATAAGAGCTACACAAAGTGCGGTTCTATGGGCTCCATCACTCACCGTAGAGTCCGTCCTCTGGTGACTGGGAGCCGGCCTGAGACATGCTGTGGGGCCGGGGCGAGGTGCAGGGAGCCCGGGGAGAGAAGCCGACTCTGACCGAGGAAGAGGAGGAGGAGGAAGAGGAGCGATGGTTTCTGACTTCTCTCTCAAGTCTTTGTGTTTGTTGTTGTCTAAAAAAGTCACCGACTCTGCGCTAATCCCCTCCCATCCTCCCTCCTCCCCCCCACGTGTCAGAGGGAGGAGGTAAACAAACCAACATCAGCAGGTAAACAACGAAGAGAGGGAGGCATGTGTGCCCTAAACAATGTCCCTCAACACACACCATCTTAAACACTTGTTTTAGTCCAAAAGTAAATATGAATTTCTGATTTTCTAACAAAGATCCAGAGATTGTGTAAGACACTAGCTTCCTGCTTCCTCGTGTCAAACCGGAACTACATTGTAAATGTTTTTAATGTTGGTTATTTCATATCATCTCCAAAAAAAGAACATAATGGTCACAGCTTGAGTTGTGTCCCCCCCCCCTCTTTCCCCACGTGTCAGTTAGGAGTGTTAGGAGGCGGGTGGTGCAGTGGATAGTGCGACAGGTTCAAACCTCACTACAGTCAGTGTGTCGTTGTGTCCCTGAGACTCTTCACCCCAAATGGCTCCTGTGGGGATCGCCCAGTATGTAAGTCGCTTTGGATGAAAGCGTCTAACATGTGACATGTGATGTAATGCCAGAGGGAGGAGGTAAACAACCAACACCAGCGGGTAAACAGACAACGAAGAGTCAACACGAAATATCCATAATATGATGTAACATATTAATACATATTAATACTTCCTGTTGTCAAATGTAACCCAATGTGTTTTCTGTTGTTTACTTCAGCTAATCATCACAACAACACAAACAATCCTCTGGCTGGTTTGATCCTTTCCATCGCGAAACAAAGCAGAGATATTGAAAAGAGGACATCACTTTAGCATTCTGGATAGGAGCTACATGGACTTATCAAACGGTGAAGGCTACATTACAGTGTTGCACAATTTCACAATTTTGCATCGAGTTTTTCGTCAGATTAACTTTGTTGGGAGGAGCTACACCAACACTTTGAATAACGATGTTTTTGTATTATTTAGTTTGAACCTAATTGTCAGTAAAGGGTCATCTGTCATTCTCCTCCTGTCCACCAGGTGGCCTCTGACGGTCTCTCCGGTCACATGACCCCTCGATCACCTGTTCCTCGTCAGCTCTTTCCCACTCGCTTCATCAAAGTTAGCACGAGCTTCTGATTTCAGACATGCTGGGTTTCCTGCCCCCATCACGAGTCCTGGACCTGCCTGTAAGTGTTTACACGAGTTATCAAGTTGTCATGCTTCATAATCACAATTTAAATGTTTGGGATAATCAAGAATATCGTGTGGAAGATCTGTGGAGCCTGCTCTCGTGTCAGATTAAATGGAAAATAGAGACTCATTAAGAATAAAGGAGTTATCATGTGAGAAAGAACAGATTTGCACAATAGTTATTCAATCTTTTTGTATTGAAGCTTTTTAATACATGTTTTAATGTTATTAGTATCTTTCAAAATTAGGATTCATAATAACCTGAAGACATAGAGAAAGAATGTGTCCTAACTGCATGCAATTTATTTTAATTGCAATATGTTTTAGAGTTTTTTATGTAGAAGTTTTAAGCATATTTTGATGAAATGAATGATTTTGTCTCTTCACATATTTACCTGTTCGAAAAAATATATTTCAAAAGAAGAATCCCCTCTAGTCCTGGGATGTCCGTGCAGAAGGTTCTCAATAACTATTGTTCTTGAGGTCTGCAGTTTTAAGCCAAATGAACGATTATTGCCAACATTTAGAAAATATATTATAAGTTATTTGAATCTTTGGCACGCTGCTGGTGTTCAGGTGTATATCAGTATGTAGTGTCTCTACTTTAAAGAGTCCTCTCCTGCTGATGTTCAGGTGTATATCAGTATGTAGTGTCTCTACTTTAAAGAGTCCTCTCCTGCTGATGTTCAGGTGTATATCAGTATGTAGTGTCTCTACTTTAAAGAGTCCTCTCCTGCTGATGTTCAGGTGTATATCAGTATGTAGTGTCTCTACTTTAAAGAGTCCTCTCCTGCTGATGTTCAGGTGTATATCAGTATGTAGTGTCTCTACTTTAAAGAGTCCTCTCCTGCTGGTGTTCAGGTGTATATCAGTATGTAGTGTCTCTACTTTAAAGAGTCCTCTCCTGCTGATGTTCAGGTGTATATCAGTATGTAGTGTCTCTACTTTAAAGAGTCCTCTCCTGCTGATGTTCAGGTGTATATCAGTATGTAGTGTCTCTACTTTAAAGAGTCCTCTCCTGCTGATGTTCAGGTGTATATCAGTATGTAGTGTCTCTACTTTAAAGAGTCCTCTCCTGCTGATGTTTAGGTGTATATCAGTATGTAGTGTCTCTACTTTAAAGAGTCCTCTCCTGCTGATGTTCGGGTGTATATCAGTATGTAGTGTCTCTACTTTAAAGAGTCCTCTCCTGCTGATGTTCAGGTGTATATCAGTATGTAGTGTCTCTACTTTAAAGAGTCCTCTCCTGCTGATGTTTAGGTGTATATCAGTATGTAGTGTCTCTACTTTAAAGAGTCCTCTCCTGCTGATGTTCGGGTGTATATCAGTATGTAGTGTCTCTACTTTAAAGAGTCCTCTCCTGCTGATGTTCAGGTGTATATCAGTATGTAGTGTCTCTACTTTAAAGAGTCCTCTCCTGCTGATGTTCAGGTGTATATCAGTATGTAGTGTCTCTACTTTAAAGAGTCCTCTCCTGCTGATGTTCAGGTGTATATCAGTATGTAGTGTCTCTACTTTAAAGAGTCCTCTCCCTGCTGATGTTTAGGTGTATATCAGTATGTAGTGTCTCTACTTTAAAGAGTCCTCCTGTTGATGTTCAGGTGTATATCAGTATGTAGTGTCTCTACTTTAAAGAGTCCTCTCCTGCTGATGTTCAGGTGTGTATCAGTATGTAGTGTCTCTACTTTAAAGAGTCCTCTCCTGCTGATGTTCAGGTGTATATCAGTATGTAGTGTCTCTACTTTAAAGAGTTCTCTCCTGCTGATGTTCAGGCGCTCATTGAAGATGACGTCACGGCTCCGCCTACACTGCGTTACTATAGTAACTGCCCCAGTTCCTAAACTGTAACGGAAGCGCAGCGTTAAAGTGAGCCGGGCCTAATAAGGCCTAACCAAACCGAGCGAGGCCTGCAGTGGAAACGCGCCATAAGTGCCGGGAACTAAGTACGGCAAAGTACTTGGTGTGAACGCGGCTATTGGTGACCTACAGTGAGATGGTAACAGGCATGCGCTTCGTGCCCGAGGTGAGGCAGAGCTCGTCTGTGCCTCACCTAACCCCACAGTAACCGGCTTGAGCGCGCTCACAAAATAAGTGGCCGCGCTAAATTAGTGCCCGCGTTCCAACCAGTTGAAGTGAGGCAGAGCTCGTCCTGCCTCACTTCTCATCGCTCCCATGTAGCCTAGTTGTAGCGGAGTAGGGCTGTCCCGAATACTATTTTTCGGGCTCCGGATATTCGTTAGTAATCAGCAGCGAATATTCGGAACGGAGAGAATTTCTGTTAAGCGAGAAAGAGCATACTATTACGATTTATACTTATAAGATTTATATTTATTAGTACGTGAGTAAGTGCACGTTTTTATCATGTGTAACGTTACTGTTTAAACGGCGGATAAAGCAGCTTCATCGTGGCAACTTGACAACAGCTAAGCTAGCTAGGCTAGGCTACTACTGACAGCATCCAGGTGACTTTTCAGAGTTGTTGTGCCACCGGCCAGTTTCTTGTCGCATATTTGGCACACTGCCTCCTTCTTATCGTCGTCCAATTTCATAATGGTCCCACACAGCTGGAGTCTTCGGCATTTTGTGTTCAGGTGTGTGAAGCGGGTGAGCGTTCGTGAGTGAAAGCGATGTCAGGAGCCCAGGCTGAGATTGTATATATTTCCGCATTTTAACAGTGCAATTCAGAAGTATAAATATAGTATCATAATATGACAATTCCCCTTTATTGATAGCATACATTAGGAAAACAACAACGAATATCCGAATAATGAAATTGAAACCCGAATAGTTGGCCAACGAACGAATATTCGGATATTCGGGTACAGCCCGGCGGAGCTCTGCAAAGTTGCCGATTTTGACAGGAAGACATTGAGGGTTAAATGAGCATTTGAGGGGAAGAAGTTGTTTGTTGTTTAACCTTCCCTGACACTTGAGGAACAACATCCCCACGTGGTGGAAAGAGAGACTCACAAAGTGAAATCTCTAATGTATTGTAACTGCTTTACTACTTTATTGTAAGTCACTTTCCAAGACGTATCCGAGGGTGGACGAGAGCAGCGAGCATTAAGATCGATACGATGTATTGTTAGTGCCTTCTGGAGCACAGCGGCAGCCAGGAATCGCTCTGCTCTCACACTCCATCTTCTCCCCCATTTATTACTGTGCCAAGCGGCTGACCTCCAGCCTCGTTTCCAGACGAGAGGACGGCCGAGCAAAGTCATAATTCGGCCCAGAAACAAAGCGGCAAAAAGTCATCCATCAAACCAGCTTCAGATCTTTGACAATGTCCCGGGCCTCGGTTCGGATCAAAGACAACAAATAACTGCACACGCCCTCATCCATCATGCTTCAAACGGAGATAGCACAATAATAAAAAACCTGTTCAGCTAATGGCCGCGGTTAGATCTCGCCATTAGGCGCGTCCCCCTTTCCCGACAACCTTGTGTCGGGCTGTGATGACTTGATCCGAGTGTACATTAAAGGAGCTGCTTAAAATTCACTTTTTGTAGCCCGTCAGCCTCGGAGCTGATTAACGAGCGCTGTGAAACCGGAGCTGCTGCTTTTGAGGAAGAGATCTGATCGGGTTTACGAGGGGAGCTTTTCTTAAGGGTTGTTTGATGAGGAGAATGTCATTATTTTTGCTGGTGTTTGGTTACAAAAAAATCAAAGTATCGAGCACATTAACATTCCAAACCTGATGATGGAGCTGGATGGAAGTCAGAGGGGGGGCGCTAGACTTGTGATGTCTACACTTAGTTCAATATATGTATGTGTTTGATTTCATGTGTACAATCTGTGTGATAGTACATTTTAAGATAATCCATTTTGGCTTAATTTAGCGTGAGAGAAATTGGAAACATTACTCGATCCATAAAGGAAGCCTCGAGTTTATCTAAAGAAATTCAAAAGCACCACATTTGGAGATTTGTGTATTTTTTTTTAATAACGTTTTACTTTTTTGAGTACAATATCAGCTGCCCCTAATCTCAATGTTCAACTTTAATTTGTTTTTGTCTTTACTCTCGTGATATATTATATTTAATGTGTGTGTTGCTTCAATTGTAGACATTTTAATGAGTAGAAGCTGTAACTTGCATCAAATACTAACCCTACGAGATTGGAAGAAGGCCGTACTTTTTAACAGTGAATTTTGAGTTTAATTTCAAACGCAAGTTGAAAGTAATAAGTTACACTCCCAACAACTCGACATATTTTACTGGCTAAAAGCTCATCTGTGCCTTCTTGCTTCAATGTGGCTTAAACTGAATTCATTTTGTTGGATTTATTAGGTTTTCCCTTCTTCTCCTGTGTCTGGTTGTTGTTGTTGTTGTTGTTGTTGTTGTTCTTATTCTCCTTCTTCTTCTGTGTCTGGTTGTTATTGTTGTTGTTGTTGTTATTCTTCTTCTTCTGTGTCTGGTTGTTGTTGTTCTCCTCCTTCTTCTTCTGTGTCTGGTTGTTGTTGTTGTTGTTGTTGTTGTTGTTCTCCTTCTTCTTCTGTGTCTGGTTGTTGTTCTTCTTCTGTGTCTGGTTGTTGTTGTTGTTCTCCTCCTTCTTCTGTGTCTGGTTGTTGTTGTTGTTCTTGTTCTTCTTCTTCCGTGTCTGGTTGTTGTTATTCTCCTCCTCCTTCTGTGTCTGGTTGTTGTTGTTGTTGTTGTTCTTATTCTCCTTCTTCTTCTGTGTCTGGTTGTTGTTATTGTTGTTGTTGTTATTCTTCTTCTTCTGTGTCTGGTTGTTGTTGTTGTTGTTGTTGTTGTTCTCCTCCTTCTTCTTCTGTGTCTGGTTGTTGTTGTTGTTGTTCTCCTTCTTCTTCTGTGTCTGGTTGTTGTTCTTCTTCTGTGTCTGGTTGTTGTTGTTGGTGTTGTTGTTGTTCTCCTCCTTCTTCTGTGTCTGGTTGTTGTTGTTGTTCTTGTTCTTCTTCTTCCATGTCTGGTTGTTGTTATTCTCCTCCTCCTTCTGTGTCTGGTTGTTGTTGTTGTTGTTCTTATTCTCCTTCTTCTTCTGTGTCTGGTTGTTGTTGTTGTTATTCTTCTTCTTCTGTGTCTGGTTGTTGTTGTTGTTGTTCTCCTCCTTCTTCTTCTGTGTCTGGTTGTTGTTGTTGTTGTTGTTCTCCTTCTTCTTCTGTGTCTGGTTGTTGTTCTTCTTCTGTGTCTGGTTGTTGTTGTTGTTGTTGTTGTTGTTGTTCTCCTCCTTCTTCTGTGTCTGGTTGTTGTTGTTGTTCTTGTTCTTCTTCTTCCGTGTCTGGTTGTTGTTATTCTCCTCCTCCTTCTGTGTCTGGTTGTTGTTGTTGTTGTTCTTATTCTCCTTCTTCTTCTGTGTCTGGTTGTTATTGTTGTTGTTATTCTTCTTCTTCTGTGTCTGGTTGTTGTTGTTGTTGTTCTCCTCCTTCTTCTTCTGTGTCTGGTTGTTGTTCTCCTCCTTCTTCTTCTGTGTCTGGTTGTTGTTCTTCTTCTGTGTCTGGTTGTTGTTGTTGTTGTTGTTCTCCTCCTTCTTCTGTGTCTGGTTGTTGTTGTTGTTCTTGTTCTTCTTCTTCCGTGTCTGGTTGTTGTTATTCTCCTCCTCCTTCTGTGTCTGGTTGTTGTTGTTGTTTTATTTCTCTTCTTGTTGGTTGTTGTTGTTGTTGTTGTTGTTGTTCTTCTTCCTACTACACAACTACGTAAGCAGCTAATGTAAACCTCACTTGACGTCACCGGATATAACACATTAGGCGCGTTCACACCGCAGTACTTTTCCCACTTTAGTTCCGAAATGTCACGTTCACACCAAAAAGAGCCGGAACTAAAATTATTTAATGAGAACCTTTTTACCGCCTTTCCCGTCCCCGCTAGAGAGCAGGGACTTTCGTGGGAGAAAAAGGTTGCTGTGTCTGATTGGCTGGGCGGATTGACCACGCCCCGTAAAACTCCCCAAAGGTTTTGTGAAGCCGCCATTTTATTATCCTCGCATTAGCATTAGCATTATTAGCATTAGCGCAGCTCAGAAACGCAGAGAGACTAACTTATGGCAACACAAAGGAAAACATGGGAGCGGTGGAGATTAGAGCTGTACCCGAATATTCGTTCGTTGGAGAACTATTCAGGTTTCAATTTCGTTATTCGGTTTTCTTTTTTCTCGTTTTTTTATTTATTGAAATCTCCAATATTAACGTAAGAGCTCGTGCCTCTTCGGGGGGTGCTAACACTTAACCATAAACGTTATCGTTTACTTTCTCCGTCTTTTTAAGTAGATAGATAGATATTACGTTGTTTCCATACCTCTTCTAACTCTCCTTCAAAATAAAAGCATGTCCATACGAAATAGGAAGCCAAGCCAAATTACACTTCAGACATATGCAACTGCAACGAAAGTAACACACACAATGCGATATCCTTTTCTGTTTCAAAGAACACAAATCGGGTTATATACATTCACAAATAACTACAACAATACTGTAGAATAACAAAATGAATGCCGTGAATACACCGAAATACACATGTCGAAGCGGGAGTCCCAGCAACTCCGGGGACTCCCGGCGGGGGACTCCGGGCGGCAGTATACGCCGTGAAGTGGGTTGCGGCCTGCCAGTAAACCCAAAGCAGAAGAAGAAGAAGTGACGTCAGCGGCTCATTTGCCTCATCCTCCCCCAGGGACTTATTCCGGTGTGAACGCGATCTGGACTTAGTCTTTAGTTATCGGGACGGGTGGCGCAGTGGTCTGTGCGCTTGATCATCATATCAAGGGGGCGTTGGGGAACTCCAGTTCGAAACCCGCTCCCGCCCCACCGCGTCAGGCCGGTGTGTCCTTGGAAGACACTTCACCCGAATTTTCTCCTGTGGGTTTTGTCCACAGTCGATGACCATTATCTGTATGTGTAATGTGTATTTGTAAAGCGCTTTGAGAGTCTTTGATAAAGCGCTATAATAAATACAAGGATTATTATTATGATGAACCTTTGTGGGAAAAGTACTGCGGTGTGAAAGCGCCTATATATGGATTCATTTTAATCTCTTAAACTAATAACATCAAACTAGTATTCATTTCTAAAGGATCACGACGAACGTCTTTAATTCTCTAAAGGCAACGCAATGGGATCAACAATCTGTTGTGGCCTTCTCTCTTTTCGGTTTCATCTCTCAAAGCGTGCGCAGACAGCTGCTGTGTGTGCATCTCAAAGTCTTCAAAGAAGCCCTGAGCATCGCGGCTCCACTTTAATCACCGGCAGAGGAGGGTGGAGGGCTCCGAACATCCTCGGAGTGTAATGGACGATAAAGCAAACGGCGGCTGTAAACTGTGGCGGCAGAAGCTCTTTGTCGTGTGTACACTCGAGGTTCTCTCTCTGGACTCTGCCGGCTGTTTACGATCCTCACAGAGTCTGTTCTGCTTTCATTATCTTCCATCTGCCGCTGCACCCTGCTGACAGCCTCCACCAGACGAGCTCTAACATCACCTCTCGCTTCCTACCAAGGAGAGACACCCTGCTTTGAGGGGTGTTCCCTTTCCTGTAGTGAGTTTCTGTGCAAAGGCTAATGTCACCACTATGGAACACTCACACTCCTATTTGCTTGCGTTCCAACACATTGGACGTGATGGGGATGCCAGCGATTATTCGAATATTCGCTACAGTCTCCATAATCGAATATTATTTTTAAAAATCGATTTTATTTCTATATTTTTTTTCTTTTTATGTCGTTTCTTTTTCTGGCTTAGTTTCAATCGATTATTATTCGCCAGGGCTGCCGAATAATCGATTTTGATCATTTTGAGACACTACATACTGATATCCACCTGAGCATCAGCAGGAGAGGACTCTTTAAAGTATAGACACTACATACTGATATGCACCTGAGCATCAGCAGGAGAGGACTCTTTAAAGTAGAGACACCACATACTGATATCCACCTGAGCATCAGCAGGAGAGGACTCTTTAAAGTAGAGACACCACATACTGATATCCACCTGAGCATCAGCAGGAGAGGACTCTTTAAAGTAGAGACACTACATACTGATATCCACCTGGACATCAGCAGGAGAGGACTCTTTAAAGTAGAGACACCACATACTGATACACACCTGAACATCAGCAGGAGAGGACTCTTTAAAGTAGAGACACCACATAGTGATATACACCTGAACATCAGCAGGAGAGGACTCTTTAAAGTAGAGACACTACATACTGATATACACCTGAACATCAGCAGGAGAGGACTCTTTAAAGTAGAGACACTACATACTGATATACACCTGAACATCAGCAGGAGAGGACTCTTTAAAGTAGAGACACTACATACTGATATACACCTGGACATCAGCAGGAGAGGACTCTTTAAAGTAGATGCATACTAATGAAGCTCACACACACACATTAAGAAATGGGTTAATCTGCCGAATAAAAAAAACTAGCAAATGAACCAAAGAAAGGGAAACGCCACAAAGCAGATTCAGGTAATGACGTAATGCTTTATGGATCAGGCATCACGTCATTGTTACCTATTTTATCTTCATTTCTAGATACCAGTCGGTTTCCATGTCAAATGTTATACCAACAGATCTTGTTTTAGCACCTGTGATTTCTACCCCTCGTGTAAGATATGTGTTTAAATTGATATATGCAAAGTTATCCATGCAATGTGTGGGTTATGTTAATATGGATAACATGCTTGTCTCTATATAAATGTATAGCTAGTATCCATATGCATCCCTTTATGCATCGTGTTCATTCAGCTGCTTAAAGTCATGTGGGAGTAATCGTTCCTCTTTCCATGAAATTCCATTTGAAATCCATTTGAAACGCTGATTCCCAGAAATGAGGTCTGGGCGTGTGTGAGTGGAACGTGGCCCGAGATGTAAAAACGAGATTCGCCGGGATGTTAGTGAGACGGAGAGAGGCGATTGGACAAGATAAGTGATCGGAGCCGATACAACGGGATGAGATGTCTGAGCCCTTCAGACGGTATCTCTCAGTGTGTTGAAGGTGTGCTCGCCGCCTCGGGGGACAACAGGCTGACGATGGGCTCCATGTTCATGTTCAGCTTTAAAGGCGGGGTGGGTGAGTTTGAGAAACCGCCTCGAGATATACTTGTTGTTATATTCCATGGAATGCTCTTAACATCCTGATAGCGATGAATATCTGAAGTGCTTTGACAAAAAAATCCATAAACAAAAGTCATCAGTGGAAGCCGTGGCGCTGTAAAAAGCACGACCAATCACGGCCCGGCTAAAGTACCTGGATGGCCTACCTGCCTGTCAGTCTTCCATCGGGGCACAGACTTATCTTGTGCCCTCATTGGTCATGTGCGCGTTCGTGTGTGTTGGAGGCGGGGCTCTGAGAGGAAGGGGCAGATTTTCTCCGGTTGTGTATTTTCTAATTCTAGCGCACTCGAGCCGCTTTCTCCAAAATGACCTACCCCACCTTTAAGAGAACATTTCTCATGTCTTTAATTAAACAAGAACCACGCATGAAAACACCTTAAAGAGGCCTTAGTCTGCTGTAGTGTGTGGTATAGGTTTTAGTGCATGTAAATGGTCTTCTAAGGCTACATTCTCTTTGTTCACTCGAGGAGTTTCTACCACACTCACGCTGCTCGAGTGCCACAGTGACGCGACCTACAACCCGGAAGCAAGTTGCATTTGACACCCGGTTCCTTCGACAAAAAACGATCTAATCGATAGATTTACGATTAGAACATTATAAAAGTAGGGTCGACATGTGGAGATTATCCGAATGAACAAAACGTGATCGTCTCAACCACAGACCTGATTTCCAGCTTTCCAAAACCCTACGGAGAGATTGCGTTGCGTTGTTGTCGAAGGAACCGGAAGGAGTTTACTTCCAGGTTTTAGGACGCGTCACCGTGGCACTCTATTGGCTAGCGCGCCAACACATTGTACGTGATAGGCTAAGGGGCGGGACATCTCGAAGTGGTTGACCAATCACAACAGAGTGGGCCAGCTAACCAATCGGAGCAGACTGGGCTCTGGTTTCAGACGGAAAACAATTTAAAACATAAATAAATCAAAATGTGTATTTGAAATTCTTGAATGGTTTTAACGGGAACTAATTATATATACTATGCAAGCGTATCTTGGTTAATAATTCGACAAGGTTGCAAAATCCGGATCTTTCCGGAAGTGTTTACGTTGAGCGCAGATATTGAGCTCCGTCCATTTGCTCGGATCGATATAAACGGAACACAATGAAGGAGAAGCAGCGTTGTAAATTGAATAGCGATCGATAAATCATTTTGTTATTGTCGTCCAGTCTGGACCCAAACCACAGACCCCTAAATGAAAACCCTGATTAATGAAAAGCTTCTGCATTAGCATGCGTGCACGACACCCGCATGCTAATGCAGACCAGCTGTTTAACCTTCTCTGTTGTCCATGCGTCTCTATGACATATGGGAGATATCTTCAGAATAACTCGACCTGCCTGTTCCCATCTCCTCCTCCCTCCTCTTCTCCCCCCCTCCACGACCTTTCTGCAGTCTCTCCTGCTGACCTTGTTTCCTGTCACCTCACCACGAGACGCCCGTCATCAGGATACTAAAAAAGGAACTGCATTTAATTACAATTACATCAAAAAGTCATCGGATTACATTTCAATAAAATGTATATTAGATACAGTTATGATATATTATAGGTACTGAATTAATGTCCTTTATATCTAGGCTATTCTTTATTTTAAATACATGTCAACAGTTTCTTTTCTTTCAGCAGCTGCACGGTGAGACGATACCAAAACATTTAGGACAAAAAAACACGAAAGAAAACCGTTTTTATATATCTTTTAACGCAGTACACACCTGATTAATTAAACACAAATACACATTGTTTATGAATGTATTTAGCTTAAACAGCATTTGTATTCTATTACGGTCACTAAATTGTTGTTAATAACTGTAATGTATACCTGGCTGCTAAACCTCGTTACTGTAGGTATGTCTCTTGTGTTTTGTAGGTCGTGTAACTTGCTGCTGTAACCTCTTCAGCCCTGGGCCCGTTCTTCAGGTTTCAGGCTCGAAAATGCTATGCCCAAAACAAACGACTATAACTTAACTTCTAAAAGGGTTATAGGAATAATTCCTTTGATCAAAGCAAGGTTACATCTGTGAGTTGGATGGAGAAGTGTCAGAATCAATGTAGATGTTTCTGTGTCAGAGTAAACCTAGATGGAACATGGTAAAAAAAGGTACATTCTTACCTCCACCCATTACTTCTAGTGAAACCACCCTTGAATGATGGGATGGTAGACTAGAAGCTTAAGGAATCCAAAGTAGAACATATAATAAGTACCCTGTATCAAGATTGAAGCAACACAAGTTAAATTTGACCTTTGTAGCGAGGTTTAGCAAAAAGTAGTCCAGGCGATTCACATTTTGGCACAATTGGATACCATCAGTGCCATTTGACCTTTTTCAGGTACCAGACTGTAGTGACGCGTCGGTATCAGGGGGGCCGGGCTTAAGTACCGTCAAACTATGTGCAATATATACTTGTATACATATGCCATCTTTAATAACTGTAATATATACCGTGCTGCTAAATCCTAAGAACTGCTACAGGATTTGATTTGATTTGTTTTTGATCTGTATTTTTGAAAATTATGTAACTTTTTTTAGTTTTTAAATTTTTCTTAGCATATTTGTATGGTATTATGACGTAGTACTTTTTGAACGCATCTGTCTGTGGCTCTTTCCTGCTGTCACGCTGCACACTTCCCCTCTGTGGGACTAATGAAGGGATTCTGATTCTGATACGAAATATCTTTTATTGTGTATTTTTTGTATTTGCATTTTAAGAAATCATTTGAACGTAACAACACTTAGATACCTGAGGTTAAGTAAAACATATTGTTATTTATGTTTGTCTTATTTGTAATTGCATTGCATTTGATATTGAGGTAACCCAAAGAAGGTAATCCGATTACTTTTTTATTTTGATACTTAGATAATAAAAATTGAAGTCCTTTTTATTTTGCCTTTTTGGACGTAACTAGTTATGGTAACGGATTACATTTTAAAGTAACCAATCGCTGCTCATTTCCTCCCCCTTTCTGTCCCTTAGTCCCGCCCCCTGGATCCCTCTCCCCGTCTCTCCCCCCCCCCTCTGCAGCTGTACATACTCTGCTTTTTAATTAGACCGACCCACTATAGCTCCACCTCCTCCCTCCCTCCCTCCCAAGGATACAGGGGCTTGCATGGCGACACAGAGGGGAGGTCATGATGGAGAGACGCAGAGAGAAAGGGGGAGAGAGGGAAGACGGGGGGAAGTGAGAGGATAACTGGCTGGTTGCTCACTCTTGTCTTCTTGCTCCCCCTCCTGTCCATTCACTTCCACTTCCAGGCGAGGCAGCAGGATGGATGAAACGGTTCCCACGTGAACGCCAGGATTCCACGGGAGGACGGGAGAGAGGAGGAGAAGACTCAAAGCAGAGAGGGAAAGGGGGAGACGGAGGGACTGCAAACAGAGGGGAGAAGAGCAAACGTGAACGCCGGAGGGATGGAGGAAACGTGAAGGAATAGCGGAGGAGAAGAGGGGGAGAAAGATGAGGTATGTGTGACTCAGTTTAGCCTCACACGCCGAGGGTTTGAACAACATCACACAAGTATCCGTTTCCTGCACCGCAACCGCTCGCTACTTTCCGTCTGGATGGAGAGGCAGCGCACGTCCTTTCTGGTGCACACACACACACACACACACACACACACACACACACACACACACACACACACACACACACACACACACACACACGTGCATGCATTCATTCTGTTTATGTGTTTGGCAGGTGTGTGTGTGTGTGTGTGTGTTGATAGAAGGCTTTATTGTGATATGCACAGTAGTGTCGTCGCAGGAACCTCCAACAATGCAACATAATATATAACACAATAAAACACAATCAAAAAATAATTAAATAGCGAGAAGACAATTACAATGGAGGTGTTTTCCTGTGCTCAAAGCTGTGTGTGTGTGTGTGTGTGTGTGTGTGTGTGTGGATGCTGGGATTTGCGTTACTGCAGGTGTGGGAGTTATTTCCCTCAGATTGTGCGGCTTTGAGAGGAGCTTAGATCGGTGTGTCAGTGATGTGGCTTCACAGGTTCCTGCAGCGTGCTTTCATTGCGTGTGTGTCTGTGTGTGTCTGTCTGTGTGTGTGGTGGGGTGGTACGCAGAAAGTTTAAGGAGGAGGAGGCACTGAGTGAGGGAATTCCGTGTGTGTGTGTGTGTGTGTGTGTGTGTGTGTGTGTGTGTGTGTGTGTGTGTGTGTGTGTGTGTGTGTGTGTGTGTGTGGTGTGTGTGTGTGTGTGTGTGTGTGTGTGTGTGTGTGTGTGTGTGTGTGTGTGTGTGTGTGTGTGTGGTGTGTGTGTGTGTGTGTGTGTGTGTGTGTGTGTGTGTGTGTGTGTGTGTGTGTGTGTGTGTGTGTGTGTGTGTGTGTGTGTGTGTCATTTTCAAGCAGCGTGTGAAATTGTTAATGCGTTGAATGTGAATAATATTAGAGTGCGTTTACATTTGCAAACCCTCCACGAGGCTCAATTAACTCTCGTAGCAATCTTGTCATTGACACGCGTGATACAAATGTAATTGCACACACTCTCTCGTGCACACTCTCTCGTGCACACTCTCTCGTGCACACGCTGTGCAGGTGTGCGGGGACGCTGCTGTTAGTGCCGTGTGCTCCTGGTCTGCACACGGCACTGTTTACCTCGGGTTTCCAAGCAGCCGTCTCCAACTCGTCCAGCGGGTCCGAGCCGTAACATCATAATACACGACGGATGGTTCCCTTGGTTTCGCTGCACACGTTCTGAAATGCTCACTTTTAACAAACTATCTTTTAACAAAACATTATTGCCCTAACTTTTGTTTTATTGATTTGTTCTTTTCCAGTTTTCTTTCTTTCCTTCATTTCTACACGTTTGACGAAATAAATGCCATTATTATATTGATGCTAATGATGACGATGATGCACGGGAGGGCTACTCCCATAAGCTTCAGCCCTCCCGCTTCTACTCATTGTGTTAATTTGTGTGTGTGAATTATGCGTTTTAGTTTTTGTATGATTTTAGTAGAATAAATAATTAAAAACAAAACAAAAAAACATCCTGACGTTTCTCATGAAACATAAGTGCAACTGTTTTAGTTTTAGTGCCTTACAACAGATCACAGAGTAACTATATGGGGCGGTGGTGGCGAAGTCGAAGGCTTGGCAACGGGAAGGTCACCGGTTCAAGTCCCGGCAAGACCAAGTGCTACCGAGGTGTCCCTGAGCAAGGCACAAAATGGCTGCCCACTGCTCCTAACACTAGGATGGGTCGAATGCAGAGGAACTATTTCCCCGCGAGGATTAATAAAAGTCCGTCTTTTTTCTTTTTAACTACAACAACATTTAGTCCCCGCTATCTGGAACTCAGCAATATCGTTTTTTACTTTATGATAAAGTCAGGATCTAGAAATGACATTCATTCCCACACGTGTGTAGTATCACTACACTACAGTGGGAACTGTTAAGGAAGAAGGCCACTTACCCGCGCCATGTAAATAAAATGTGCACATAAAGAAATCGAAGTTGTGAATATTGCAGTTAAAAGACCAGTTTCGTCACGTGTTTGACGCCCCTAAGGGTCAGCTCTCCTCCATCTCCCAGCATCCAGACATTACATACAGACCGGTCTTCCACCACTTCATTTAGAAGTTAAAGTACTCCCTAGCGTTCACTGGCTCTATGGATGTGTCTGTCTGCAGGTGTGTCTGTTGGACTGACGGCAGCTCGGCTTTCTGACGTCAGTTTGGACACTGCATGCTGCCGTGCACCGGACTCATCCATCTTCATCTGCAGGGTTTTGGGAAGACAAACCTCTCTGAGTCTGCATACAGGAAAGAATCAGACACATGGGAGGAATGTGTCTTGGTGCATACTGTTAGGGATTAATTTTGTCTTTACTCCTAGACATTTAACCTTATTCTGTGTGTTGACATTTACGACCATCATGCTTCTAATCTCCCGTAAGGAATGTGTTGATGCAGCCGTATGTTGATACTAGGCTTTACAGCTTGACCTACGGGGCATAGGGAGGTTTTGCGAGTGTGAGGACGCTAGCTTCTAAGCTCCAGGGATGTGAGAGACATCTCCTGTGTCTGCAGATGTTTACGCCCATCCCCAACATGTGGATTTTGACGCTTTGTAAACTAGTTAAAGGGTCTACCAAGATGCGAGGCTGATCAGATTTGATGTGGCAAACCACCCGTGCAGTCAGAACATTTCTCCGGCCGATGCTTGTATTAAAGATCAGTGTTTGACATCAGAACTCCTGCTCGTCCCGTGTCTCCCACTGCATTGCTACACAGAGGTTTCCTCCACACATACGAAAACCCAGTTAAAGACATAGACAAGGCAAGGCAAGTTTATTTTTATAGCACTTTTCAACACAAGGCAATTCCAAGTGCTTTACAATAAATGAAAGACATTAAGAAAATGGCATTTAAAATCAGTCATTAAAAAGAAAAGCTAATAAAATACATGGATAAAAGTTACAGTGCAGTCTAAGATGTGAATAGTTAAATTAAAAGCAGCGACAAAAGGAAAAGTCTTCTTGCTGGATTTGAAAGTAGTCAGAGTTGCAGCGGACCTGCAGGTTTCTGGGAGTTTGTTCCAGATGTTTGGAGCATGATAACTGAACGCTGCTTCTCCATGTTTAGTTCTGACTCTGGGGACAGAAAGCTGACCAGTCCCTGAAGACCTGAGAGATCTGTCTCTGGGGACAGGAAGCTGACCAGTCCCTGAAGACCTGAGAGATCTGTCTCTGGGGACAGGAAGCTGACCAGTCCCTGAAGACCTGAGAGATCTGTCTCTGGGGACAGGAAGCTGACCAGTCCCTGAAGACCTGAGAGATCTGTCTCTGGGGACAGGAAGCTGACCAGTCCCTGAAGACCTGAGAGATCTGTCTCTGGGGACAGGAAGCTGACCAGTCCCTGAAGACCTGAGAGATCTGTCTCTGGGGACAGGAAGCTGACCAGTCCCTGAAGACCTGAGAGATCTGTCTCTGGGGACAGGAAGCTGACCAGTCCCTGAAGACCTGAGAGATCTGTCTCTGGGGACAGGAAGCTGACCAGTCCCTGAAGACCTGAGAGATCTGTCTCTGGGGACAGGAAGCTGACCAGTCCCTGAAGACCTGAGAGATCTGTCTCTGGGGACAGGAAGCTGACCAGTCCCTGAAGACCTGAGAGATCTGTCTCTGGGGACAGGAAGCTGACCAGTCCCTGAAGACCTGAGAGATCTGTCTCTGGGGACAGGAAGCTGACCAGTCCCTGAAGACCTGAGAGATCTGTCTCTGGGGACAGGAAGCTGACCAGTCCCTGAAGACCTGAGAGATCTGTCTCTGGGGACAGGAAGCTGACCAGTCCCTGAAGACCTGAGAGATCTGGATGGTTCATAGTTTAGCAGGAGGTCAGAGATGTATTTTGGGCCGAAACCATTCAGTGCTTTATAAACCAGCAGCAGTATTTAGAAATCTATTCTTTGACACACAGGAAGCCAGTGTGAAGACTTCAGAGCAGGAGTGATGTGATCCACTTTCTTAGTGTCAGTGAGGACTCGAGCAGCGGCGTTCTGAATCAGCTGCAGCTTCCTAATAGATGTTTTAGTGAGACCTGTGAAGACACCATTGCAGTAGTCCAGTCTACTGAAGATAAAGGCATGGACAAGTGTCTCCAGATCCTGCTGTGACATTAGTCTTTAACCCTAGATATGTTCTTTAGGTGATAGTAGGCTGATTTAGGAACTGTTTTAATGTGACTGTTGAAGCTCAGGTCAGAGTCCATGACTACACCTAGATGTCTGGCTTTATCTGTTGGTTTGAACATTGCAGACTGAAGCTCAGCGCTAACTTTTATACGTTCTGACTTGGCTCCAAAAACCATTACCTCAGTTTCATCTTTGTTTAATTGGAAAAAGTTCTGACACATCCAGTCATTGATTTCTTCAATGCACTTACTCAGTGTTTGAATTGGAGCATCGTCTCCTGGTGAAATTGTTACGTAGATTTGTGTGTCATCTGCATAGCTATGGTAACTTATTATCAGGTGTGGCAGGACACACTACCACTTGGTCAGAACCTTCCAATAAATACAGAGGCAGCTTTGTACAAAATATAGGGCAATCTTTATTTTAACAACACAGTTCATTGGTAAGAGGAGAGGAGAGGACAAGCGGAAGCGAGTCCACGGGGCTCCAGAAACCCCCACTAGACGGTGGAGTCCACTTTTAAATACACTTCAGCAGGGCTAGTTCTACTAGCGGGTAGCGCGGCACACCACACCAAGAACACGGCATGCACACACCCTCTGCCGGAGGCACACAACTAGGCAACATGAACACACACAGCACACACACACTGCAATGACCCAACCAACAATTTAGTGCGAGAGCTCCAATTGGTGGTAGCCTCTCCCCTGCTGCTCTCTAAAATCAGACATACAACAATATACATGGGTGTACGTAACCCTCCCCCGGGGTCTACGCTTGGGACGCCGTCCGACTCCCCGGGGATCGGCTTCGCTGGACGACGTGGACTGAGTCACTACAGCTGGTGTCCGTGTTGCTTGGGCACCGCCGTGCGTACGGAGGGATCGCGCTCGCACTCACTAAAGCAGTGTACTATTAAAACCGACATTTCGTTGTGCTGGCTTACAGGAACAGGACAGTATAAAAACTTGCTAAAATAGTGACGTAGTGCTGATAAAATTAAAGAAAGTGTGCGTTTTAAAATATAAAGACTTACTATACATATAAATAAAATAGACATACTATACAAAATATGTGCTCTTTACACAGCGTAAAGTAATCTTGATGTTACTGGTCTACTTGCTGTTCTGCAGTCCGATGGGAGAAAGCTATTGAAGATACGAGGTACGAAAAACAACCACGAAATAATAACTATTTAAAGAAAACTATTATATAGGATTTAGACAAATGCTTACATCACCAAAAACGACATTATACTAGAACTAAATACTAACTAAATATGTGCAGTATTGTGGAAGTGGAAAGCTGTGTACATTGACAGTTAGCTTGTGTACAAATATGGGTTTTGCAGAACTGGCAGTACTTAAATCAAATAAATAACGACGAGATACTGTTGCATAGAGTGCAGATTCCCGTGCATCCTCAAATGTGCTCACAGTTGGCTAAGTGTGCTTATCACAATCCATTGGCCTACATGTAGGGATTGCATATTAGTCAGAGGATTTTGGAGAGGACAGATGGAACAAACCGTCGCTGGCTCTCGAGGTAAAAGTAATCCGTCCTCCTTCAAGGAAGCGAGAAGCAGCCGTCCTCTGAGCGATGAGCGATGCCTTTGTGTTTGTTTAAAGGACAGGGCAGCGTTGACATATTCGTACTGGAACACTAGAGGTTAGAGCAGTGATTCTCAAATGGGGGTACGCGGACCCCTAGGGGTACGTCGGGGTACTGTACGTGAGATTTAAAAAAATATATATATATATCATGCATGATTACAAAAATAATCTTAGTACAATAAGTGAAATAAAATATTCCTAGAACCACCAAGGGGGTCCTCATAAACATGTCAAAATGGTGTATTGTATTTTATAGTTTTGCATAATATATCATTTTGTTAAACAGATATTACTTCAGTTGAAAAACTTACATTTTTTTCTCTTTCATACATAAAATGAAAATATCTTTAGTTTGTTATAGGGCTGTGCGATTATGGCAAAAATCATTATCACGATTATTTTGTTCAATAATTGATATCACGATTATTAAAAACGATTATCCGTATTTACTTTGAAAACATCCATTTATTGAAAAAAATTACGATGAATTGCACAGCCCTAGTTTGTTGTAAAGGGGTTAATAAATCACACACTGAGGGAACATCACTGTATTGGAATTATTTATATCGGCTTTTTCGATCAAACGGGGGTCGGTCGGGGGGTACATGGCTGAGAAAATGTTTCAAAGGGGGTTCACGACTGAAACAGGTTTAAGAAGCCCTGGGTTAGAGAGCGAGAGAAACTACAAGGTGTGTGTGGGAGAGAAACTCCCTCCGGAGGGAACACGGGGCGTTTAGCCTTTGCACACCATTTAGTTTCAAACGTTGCTATTTCTGGTGCTGCACAGTGATATGCCGGGACGCTTCCTCAGCCGCGGTGCCGAACACAATCGCTCCGTTTTGTTGTGAGAAGGAAAAACCTTCAAGCTTTCTGTTTGTGGAATACACAATAGTTCTTCTTCTTCGTATACTACCATAAAAGTGCAGGTAGTGTCTGGTAAATGTGGCTTCCTGTGACAGTCACAAAGAAACGAAGCAGCTTTGCGTCTCGAACAAGTCGTCTGACGGGAATAACAACGTGCGGCCTCGGGTGTAATGAGTTAACAATCCTGATTTCATTTCACGATTTCATTCATTCAGGCTTCAGATGTCCTCAGTCGGAGGCGGCCGCTTCGGTGACGCGGTGTCAGCTCTCGGCAGTGGAGGAATTTCACGGAGGACGACATATTTGACTTCGAATGTACAAATACAGACACAAAGCAGTTTGTCAAAGCGAGGTTCTGGGGGTCCGGCTTTGCTTATGGACGTAGATCTGTCTTTGTGCCGACGACGCCCTTCATGGGCTCACATCTGCATTTATTTATGTATTCACTGGTTTTATTGTATCGAATAAAAGCCTTCTGTTGGAGACGCTGCTGTTCTGCTTCCCTCACAGAATGCCCCTCTGCGGGCGACTCTCAAGGAGCCCTCCCTGCATGTGAGATGTGTGGACAACAGCACAAAGGCTGGTGCACTTGTGCTGTGTTGTGAGAGCGCTGAGTCCCTGTGACAGAGTGCAGGTATCACCCGTACCTTCCCTCTGCTCTCAGGCCAGTAACCGATCGCATGGCGTTTCTTTGTTCCTCTCCAGCTCACCCCTAAACGCCCCGACACGCTGATGCTCCTGATTTACCACTTCGCTGAACCCTAACCGTGACATTTCCTCTGCTGCCAGGGGTTCCTCCCTCCGCCTCCTCGTCCTCCCTCCGCCTCCTCTTCCTCCTGCTTTATTCACAGTAGCATCTCTAAATATAACCCTCCTCTTCCTCCTGCGCCTCCTCTTCATCTCAGTCCTGTCTGACAATTTTAAGTGTGTCCTCGACAATGCGATCCGACACGGCTTTACATAACGCTTCCACAGCACCTTCCTCTGCGCCTCGGCACGGGGACACCCGAAGGTGTGTTATTGGCATGGATGCAGTTCTCTATATCCCTGAAAGCCTTTCGAGAAATAGAAAGATGATATTTATTAGATCTGCAAAACCGCACTCTCGGGGGCTTGTGCTTTGGAGGCATCTTCAGGTGTATATCAGTATGTAGCGTCTCTACTTTAAAGAGTCCTCTCCTGCTGATGTTCAGGTGTATATCAGTATGTAGCGTCTCTACTTTAAAGAGTCCTCTCCTGCTGATGTTCAGGTGTATATCAGTATGTAGTGTCTCTATTTTAAAGAGTCCTCTCCTGCTGATGTTCAGGTGTATATCAGTGTGTAGTCTATACTTTAAAGAGTCCTCTCCTGCTGATGTTCAGGTGTATATCAGGATGTAGTGTCTCTACTTTAAAAAGTCCTCTCCTGCTGATGTTCAGGTGTATATCAGTATGTAGTGTCTCTACTTTAAAGAGTCCTCTCCTGCTGATGGTCAGGTGTATATCAGTGTGTAGTGTCTCTACTTTAAAGAGTCCTCTCCTGCTGATGTTCAGGTGTATATCAGTATGTAGTGTTTCTACTTTAAAGAGTCCTCTCCTGCTAATGTTCAGGTGTTCAGGTCTACTTTAAAGAGTCCTCTCCTGCTGATGGTCAGGTGTATATCAGTATGTATGTCTCTACTTTAAAGAGTCCTCTCCTTCTGATGTTCAGGTGTATATCAGTATGTAGTGTCTCTACTTTAAAGAGTCCTCTCCTGCTGATGTTCAGGTGTATATCAGTATGTAGCGTCTCTACTTTAAAGAGTCCTCTCCTGCTGATGTTCAGGTGTATATCAGTGTGTAGTGTCTCTACTTTAAAGAGTCCTCTCCTGCTGATGTTCAGGTGTATATCAGTATGTAGTGTCTCTATTTTAAAGAGTCCTCTCCTGCTGATGTTCAGGTGTATATCAGTGTGTAGTCTATACTTTAAAGAGTCCTCTCCTGCTGATGTTCAGGTGTATATCAGGATGTAGTGTCTCTACTTTAAAAAGTCCTCTCCTGCTGATGTTCAGGTGTATATCAGTATGTAGTGTCTCTACTTTAAAGAGTCCTCTCCTGCTGATGGTCAGGTGTATATCAGTGTGTAGTGTCTCTACTTTAAAGAGTCCTCTCCTGCTGATGTTCAGGTGTATATCAGTATGTAGTGTCTCTACTTTAAAGAGTCCTCTCCTGCTAATGTTCAGGTGTTCAGGTCTACTTTAAAGAGTCCTCTCCTGCTGATGGTCAGGTGTATATCAGTATGTAATGTCTCTACTTTAAAGAGTCCTCTCCTTCTGATGTTCAGGTGTATATCAGTATGTAGTGTCTCTACTTTAAAGAGTCCTCTCCTGCTGATGTTCAGGTGTATATCAGTATGTAGCGTCTCTACTTTAAAGAGTCCTCTCCTGCTGATGTTCAGGTGTATATCAGTGTGTAGTGTCTCTACTTTAAAGAGTCCTCTCCTGCTGATGTTCAGGTGTATATCAGTATGTAGTGTCTCTACTTTAAAGAGTCCTCTCCTGCAGATGTTCAGGTGTATATCAGTATGTAGTGTCTCTACTTTAAAGAGTCCTCTCCTGCTGATGTTCAGGTGTATATCAGTATGTAGTGTCTCTACTTTAAAGAGTCCTCTCCTGCTGATGTTCAGGTGTATATCAGTGTGTAGTGTCTCTACTTTAAAGAGTCCTCTCCTGCTGATGTTCAGGTGTATATCAGTATGTAGTGTCTCTATTTTAAAGAGTCCTCTCCTGCAGATGTTCAGGTGTATATCAGTATGTAGTGTCTCTACTTTAAAGAGTCCTCTCCTGCTGATGTTCAGGTGTATATCAGTATGTAGTGTCTCTACTTTAAAGAGTCCTCTCCTGCTGATGTTCAGGTGTATATCAGTATGTAGTGTCTCTACTTTAAAGAGTCCTCTCCTGCTGATGTTCAGGTGTATATCAGTATGTAGTGTCTCTACTTTAAAGAGTCCTCTCCTGCTGATGTTCAGGTGTATATCAGTATGTAGTGTCTCTACTTTAAAGAGTCCTCTCCTGCTGATGTTCAGGTGTATATCAGTATGTAGTGTCTCTACTTTAAAGAGTCCTCTCCTGCTGATGTTCAGGTGTATATCAGTATGTAGTGTCTCTACTTTAAAGAGTCCTCTCCTGCTATGTTCAGGTGTTCAGGTCTACTTTAAAGAGTCCTCTCCTGCTGATGTCAGGTGTATATCAGTATGTAATGTCTCTACTTTAAAGAGTCCTCTCCTGCTGATGTTCAGGTGTATATCAGTATGTAGTGTCTCTACTTTAAAGAGTCCTCTCCTGCTGATGTTCAGGTGTATATCAGTATGTAGTGTCTCTACTTTAAAGAGTCCTCTCCTGCTGATGTTCAGGTGTATATCAGTATGTAGTGTCTCTACTTTAAAGAGTCCTCTCCTGCTGATGTTCAGGTGTATATCAGTATGTAGTGTCTCTACTTTAAAGAGTCCTCTCCTGCTGATGTTCAGGTGTATATCAGTATGTAGTGTCTCTACTTTAAAGAGTCCTCTCCTGCTGATGTTCAGGTGTATATCAGTATGTAGTGTCTCTACTTTAAAGAGTCCTCTCCTGCTGATGTTCAGGTGTATATCAGTATGTAGTGTCTCTACTTTAAAGAGTCCTCTCCTGCTGATGTTCAGGTGTATATCAGTATGTAGCGTCTCTACTTTAAAGAGTCCTCTCCTGCTGATGTTCAGGTGTATATCAGTATGTAGCGTCTCTACTTTAAAGAGTCCTCTCCTGCTGATGTTCAGGTGTATATCAGTATGTAGCGTCTCTACTTTAAAGAGTCCTCTCCTGCTGATGTTCAGGTGTATATCAGTATGTAGCGTCTCTACTTTAAAGAGTCCTCTCCTGCTGATGTTCAGGTGTATATCAGTATGTAGCGTCTCTACTTTAAAGAGTCCTCTCCTGCTGATGTTCAGGTGTATATCAGTATGTAGTGTCTCTACTTTAAAGAGTCCTCTCCTGCTGATGTTCAGGTGTATATCAGTATGTAGTGTCTCTACTTTAAAGAGTCCTCTCCTGCTGATGTTCAGGTGTATATCAGTATGTAGCATTAAAATAGTAAACAAGTTCTATTCACAAAATGTTGCTAAAGGAAAAACCTAAAATCAGTGAGTGGAGCCGTTTCGTAGCGAGCCGTGGAAACGTTGCAATAGTGTCAGCATGGCTCAGCATAGTGAGATCAGACTTGATCTTAGCTTTATCATCACACACACACACACACACACACACACACACACACACACGCCTATATTCACAGTAAAGTCTGCGGTAAATCTTAAATATTAACGAAAAAAATAGTTATTACCCTCGCTGGCATTATGCCTTTGCACACCTTCCTCTCCTGCAGGGTGATTGATCTCTGGTCTGCCAATAAAGCTCAACATGAAAACGTCACATGTAGGGAAGAGCTCGCCTCAGCCACGGGAGCGAAGCCCGCGCAGCATTAAGAGGGTCCGGATTCTTTAAACCGTCAGCGTTAATTTGTATCCGAAGGTAGTTTGCGGGCCGAGATGGAGGAACTGTGAGAGGAGGGTCAAAGAGAGGCAGCGGGGGAGATTGCAGCTGAGCGAGGGATGGTGGAGGAAGAGGAAGACGGACGTAAGTGACGGTGGTGTATACAACATGCAGGAGCAGATGGAGGGTCGGGTCAGGACGGCTCCCAGAGAACGAGTGAGGCTAATGGTCCTGAGACTGGTGGAGGACATCTGTCATGGTGAATGTTCAAAGGAGAGTGCTTCTTACCAGAAATGGCTCGGAAGACTGGCAGACGCTGTGAAATGGGATGATGACAAAATGGGAGGACAGGAAACATGGTTTTATCCGGGAAAGACATCATCGAGGTCAAAACGTACGGAGGCCGACATTAAAACATGTCCATTAGGAGAGACGCGCCGCAGCTGGGAGACCAGGGGACACTAAAGAGTGACGCACACAGCTGGGAGACCAGGGGACACTAAAGAGTGACGCACACAGCTGGGAGACCAGGGGACACTAAGGAGTGACGTACACAGCTGGGAGACCAGGGGACACTAAAGAGTGACGCACACAGCTGGGAGACCAGGGGACACTAAAAAGTGACGTACACAGCTGGGAGACCAGGGGACACTAAAAAGTGAAGGAAAAAAAAGGTGAAAACCTGCTGTGTGCGTCACTCTTTAGTGTCCCCTGGTCTCCCAGCTGTGTGCGTCACTCTTTAGTGTCCCCTGGTCTCCCAGCTGTGTGCGTCACTCTTTAGTGTCCGCTGGTCTCCCAGCTGTGTGCGTCACTCTTTAGTGTCCCCTGGTCTCCCAGCTGTGTGCGTCACTCTTTAGTGTCCCCTGGTCTCCCAGCTGTGTGCGTCACTCTTTAGTGTCCGCTGGTGTCCCAGCTGTGTGCGTCACTCTTTAGTGTCCGCTGGTGTCCCAGCTGTGTGCGTCACTCTTTAGTGTCCCCTGGTCTCCCAGCTGTGTGCGTCACTCTTTAGTGTCCGCTGGTGTCCGTTGTGTTTTGGACTTCTTGCAGCGTTTGGTTTCTGCAGGTTTTAGTAAACGCTGCTCGTGTGTCGTCGAGTTTGTGAAGATGACTTTGTATTTGCAACGTTTTGGAAACTGCCGCGTGTTTCTCCCAATTCACGTAATTCGGGCCGTTGTCGCGGGTCGGCAGAGGCCGGCCTCAATACGAACGGATTGCAGTACGCTATAAATACACGTGTGTGTGTCAGCCCCTCTATCCAGTAAGTGGACTGTGTTCCATTTGCTCACTGATAAGAAAGTAACAAGCCGTCCCGTGGTTTGTTTGTAAACGCTTTAATATTTCCGAGTGTGTGGTTGATATTTCTCCTCGAGGCTCCGTCGGCTGCGGCTTTAATCATAATTAATCCTAATAACCATGTTTTTTTAAAGGGGTTGACAGTGGGGGCGCGGTTGTGACAAAGATCCTCCTTCAGAGCCCGAGAAAGAAAAGAGAGGAAAAGAGTGGATGTAAATACAAGTGGCAGCCCCCCTTGGGTATCTCTCTCCCTAAATAACCTGGGCTCTGCGGAGGAGTCACTAATTACCCCGTCACTGTCAGGATATCACAAGGGGATAATAAGGATCAATCGATGGGGCAGCCGACAGGAAGTGGAAGTGATTTATATATATACGCGTATCGAGGCCACATCGTCACGAAGAGGCCGCCGAATCGGACTGACGAGAACATGCTACTGAAGGCAGCGAGGCAGGCAGGCTGTCGCACACTGACCAGATGATTCAGAAAGGATGTCACCGTGGCACATCATCAAGGACGGATAACGGGGCTGTTCAACATGGAGGGGAAGAGAAATCTGTAAGCCACACACACGGGAGGAATAACTCACCGAGCCCTGAGCAGACACAACCATGAATAACACTGATGTACGTGCATGCATACAGCGTGGGGGTTACACGTAGCTGGATACACACGTTCGTATACACGTGGATAAAAGTGACACGGGGAAAAGTTAGAAAAGACAACAAAAATAATGCAGGCAGGATTATTAAAAACAACAGCAAAAATGTACGTTCTTGACTTCTTCAGATAGACTGAGCTCTTCCGGGTGTTCCCTTTCCTGCAGTGTGTTGTTTGTGTGCATGTAAACGGTCTGCAGAGGCTAAAATCCCAAAGTGCCTCGTTTTCAGGTTCATGTTAGTGAATTTAAAGCCTGTGACATATTGACATGCTTTTAGAAGGCGTTTCAGGCAGGGGAGTGTGTGTGGGAGAGATTTTAGTCTTTGCAGACCATTTACATGCACACAAACCTATAGAACACACTACACTGACTACAGGGAAGGGCAACCCCCACAAAGCAGAATAGGGATTCTTTAGTAAAAGGCAGACGACGCATTTGTCATACTTCTTAGGCGCGTTCACACCGCGGTACTTTCCCCCAAAGGTTCATGAGAACCAAGTACTGAACTAAGTACAGATCGCGTTCACACCGGAACAAGTCCCTGGGGGAGGATTAGGCAAATGAAGCAGCTGACGTCACTTCTTCTTCTGCTTTGGGTTTACTGGCAGGCCGCAAACCCACTTCAGGGCGTATACTGCCGCCCGGAGTCCCCGGCCGGAAGTCCCCGGAGTTGGGGAAGGCTTCAGTAGAAGCTGCTGGGACTCCCAGCAGCTTCTACTGAAGCCTTCCGAGTAAATCGCCAGCACGCCGACACCTCCTCATCTCCACCGCTCCCATGTTTTATTTTGTGTTGCCATGAGTTAGTCTCTCTGCGTTTCTGCGCTGGGCTAATGCTAATGCTAATAATGCTAATGCGAGGATAATAAAATGGCGGCTTCACAAAACTCTTTGGGAGTGTTACGGGGCGTGGTTTGCAATCCGCCCAGCCAATCAGAAATATAGCTCTCTTCTCACAGAAGAGCCGCTCGAAAGTCCCTGCTCTCTAGCGGGGACTTTCGAGCGGGTAAAAAAGTTTGCATGAACCTTTGTGGGAAAAGTACCGCGGTGTGAACGCGGCTAATATCGTGGTTCCTTCTTTTCTAAGGCCACATTGTTCTGCTGTCTTAAATGATACACTTGAGTAAAAGACATGTTATTGATATTTCAATTTGTATTTATTTGCATTTGATATTGAGCGAATCCAATCGTAAGGGAAAGCAGGTTACATTGTGATTTTACAAGTTACCCTGCATACATACAAAAGACAGACATTAGATATAAAAAAGGTAAGCCCACATAAAGGGAATACACAAGTGTCACCTTCAGTCAGTGTGAATAAGCCTTGGTTATAATCTCTCTTTTGTCTTCTATCGCTGATGATATACCTCGTGTGTGTGTTTCCCTATCCTCTCCTTCCTTCTGCCGCCTACTTCCTTTCATTACATCTCCTGAATTGATGTCTTCCTCTCCCCTTCATGTGTTGACCTCGCTCTCATGCATTTTTAAAATAGCCGCCATATCTGATATCTCCATTATCCCCCAGGAGCCGGCGCGATATCCGTTTGAATGGAAATGCAATAATATGGAAACAATTACAGTGTCTTACTCTCCTTTCTTTTTGTTTCTTGTTTCTCGCTCTCTCCAGGAACTCACGCTGGGTTTCAAAGCATGAGAGGATGAGTCATCGAGAGAAGAGCTAAGAAAAGAAGGGCGAGAGATAAAGTCCAAAGCGAAGGAGAACAACAAAAGCGGTTGAAATAGATCGGCCATTATGGGGCAGTCTGCAGGCCGGCCCCGTACTTTGGGCATCCAATCGGCACCCGAGGGCCCAGGGGACACGGCAGGCGGAGACTGAGCGTCTGCCACGTTGACGAGCGGACGCAGAAAGATGGACAGGATGCCTTTCCTTCCTCCCTGCTTATTCACCGGTCTGAAGAGTTCGTCTCCCTGGAAATGTAAAGAGAAATAAGTGGACAACTTGAGAAGATATGGACGTACACTCTTTACATGCTAAAGAGTATATATTTTTGTACGAGGTAGATTACTTCTAGCGGTAAGCAATGAGCACGGTGATCTACACATATGAAATATCTACATCTTGAACTGTGAATCCTTTCCGGAGGACAGTCTTTTAGCTGCGGAGGAAGTCCATCCTTCTGTGATGAAACTCAGTCAATCAACTGTGCAGGTCTCTCACTGTCGTGAAGACAATATACTAAAGAGGGGATCGCTTTCCTTGTTGCCGCACCGACACATCTGAGCCTTCACGACATCAAACAGACTGTGGATGTTGGGGCAGCGAGAGAACCCAGAGACATGGTGAGCAAAGAGCCCAACCACGTGCTCACGGGCCAAACCAACGGCAAGAGCACCACGTTGGCCGACAAGCTTCCCGGGACGATGACCGTACGCTCGGTGCTGCTCAACCGCGACTCCCCAGACATCGAGAGCCGCCTCAAGCGCCGCAGAAACCGAACGCACCAGGTCCGTTTCAAAGACCTGGAAGATGGCGGCAGCAGCAGCAGCGGAAACAGCGGCAACGGAGAACACAACAGCCACCCGAAGCCCGATTGTGACAGCCCGCATCCTCTCCGAAAACACAGGTCGCCAAAACCGTGGATGGACAGGGACGGACCGCGGACTCTACCTGAGCAAACGTCCGTGGTTGGGGTTGTTCGTGGGGATATGGCGAGTACTATAGAGGTGGTGGCTGCTTTCTTAGCGAGAGCCCCGCCTCATCCGTTGACTCCGGGGCCGACGCGTCGATGCTGGGCTCCACCGCAGCACAACTTCTTGACTTTACCGATGACACGGAGGACGAACGCGAGCACCAGCACCGCCATCGCCATCCAGACCTCCCCGTGCTTGACGAAGTCCTCACACACTCGTAGTCAAAGCCTCGGGGATTCGCGGGGGATGGATGGCGATGACGAACGCGATTCGCAGGATGAGTATCTCGCCCACAACCACGTGTCGGCGTCCAAGGATCATAACGGTCCTGCTGGGGATCATACGGCGGTGGAACGGAGGTCGAAACCCTCCAGGACGGACTTTAAATCGGCTGTTAGCTTGGTGAAGAACTCTCGCCACAGCTGCCCGCCGTCGGTGCTTCACAACGTGGACGCATTTCACTGCTCCATGGTGGCCAGTCGAGACGGATCCAAGCGTCAGGGCAGCAGCACCCCCGCCGCGATACGGAGGAGAAAGCGATTTAACCGGACGACAAGCGATCCTGGGAAGGAAGTGCACCGCAGCACCACTCCCACCCAGACTGAAAGCCCCAGAAAATGCCCTTCAGATAACAAACTCTGCACCACTCAAGTTCAAACTGAGAGCCCCTCCCCGCCACGAGACTCAAAGTTCTGCACTGCGCAAAGTCAAACTGAGAGCCAAGCGAAAACTCCCCCGGTGATTGAGAAACAATGCACAATTAAAACCGCCCGCTCTGAGCCATGCACCGCCCAAATACAAACGGACTCGCTTCCAAATCACGAACCTTGCACTGTCCAGAGACAAACCTGCAGCCCCTGTGCTTCCCCACCTCCGACGGTCTCTCCGAGCTCCATGCAAAATCAATCGGAGAGTCCTGTATCCCCGAAGCCCACCACCCAAATAACTATTGTGCCTTACTGTACCTCCCCGTCACCTGTAAAGACCCCTGAACACTGCGCCAGACCCCCTTGCTCGACTGCACCTCCACCAATTGCACTTTCTATTCCCTGCTCCACTTCTTCTCCTACGGTCCGCCAACACCCGATCCCTTATTATACGGTCGTGTCACCGCCTTCGACTCCAAATGTAGCCGTTGTTTGCTCCAGTCCTGCCTCAAATGCACCATCACGCATCACCCAAGACTGCACCTCCCCTTTCCCAAACATAGTATCATCTTCTCCCTTAACCTGTTCCACCCCGACTCGATCTGTAACCCCCAATATAACCCCTTGGGACCCCATTAGACTTCAAACTACTTCTACACAGGTAACCCATCAGCTGTACAATGCTTCGAACGCTACACCACCTACACATGTACCATCACGCGTCACCCAAGACTGCACCTCCCCTATCCCAAACATAGCACCACCAGTTCCTCTGACATGCTCCACCCCTATCCTAACCACGGTATCGTCAGCTCCCCTAACCTGTTCCACCCCGACTCGATCTGTTACCCCAACTGTAACCCCTTGGGACCCCATTAGACCATCATGCATCACCCAAGACTGCACCTCCCCTGTCCCAAACATAGCACCACCAGTTCCTCTGACATGTCCCACCCCTACTCCAACTGTAACCCCTTGGGACCCCATTAGACTTCAAACTCCTGCCACAAAGGTCACACATCAGCTGTACACTGCTTCGAACGCTACACCACCTACACATGTACCATCATGCATCACCCAAGACTGCACCTCCCCTGTCCCAAACATAGCACCACCAGTTCCTCTGACATGCTCCACCCCTATCCTAACCACGGTATCGTCAGCTCCCCTAACCTGTTCCACCCCGACTCGATCTGTTACCCCAACTGTAACCCCTTGGGACCCCATTAGACCATCATGCATCACCCAAGACTGCACCTCCCCTGTCCCAAACATAGCACCACCAGTTCCTCTGACATGTCCCACCCCTACTCCAACTGTAACCCCTTGGGACCCCATTAGACTTCAAAATCCTACTACACAGGTCACACATCAGCTGCACAATGCTTCGACACCACCTACAAATGCAACACTGTCCATCACCGAAAACTGCACCTCCCCTATCCCAACCCCTAATATAACCCCCTGTGACCCCATTGGACCTCAAACCCCAGCCACTAATGTAACAAACCAGCTTCACAATGCATCAACCGGTCCTGCGAATGCTACATCATGCACCTCCCAAAGCTGCACCTCCCCCATCTTAAACAAAGCCCCACCTCCGACCTGTTCTACCCCCACTCTAATAGCTAATATAACCCCCTGTGACACGACGAGACCTCCAACACATCAGCTGCCACTCGATGCATCACATTTTCCACAGACTGCAAATGCAACTCCATGTACATTTGTAACTCAAACGGCCATGTCCTGCACCTCCATCACATACTACTCCACTAACTCAGCTGGTCCCCACGCACCCCACCAGACTACGCCTTCGTACGCCACTCTCATACAGACTGTGTCTCATTGCAACATCCCTCTGCAAAGCGCCTCCCTCGCAGGAATCACCCCCTACTCCTCCCCCCTCACAGGAATCACCCCCTACTCCTCCTCCCTCACAGGAATCACCCCCTACTCCTCCCCGGTGCCCAACCTCAGATCCTGCACATCCCCTCCGCTGGTGAAAACGTCCAATCTTCCGAATGCAACCCCGACTAAAGCGGTTCCTCTTTATTCGTCCACGTTTCGCGCCGCGCCGCCGTACACTCCCCCCGCTCAGGCTCAGGATAGGAGGGGCATCCGACTTCCGCCTCCTCCCCCGCCTCCACCGCCGCCTTACACGCCGCGCAAAACTGGAAATGATCCACCGCGTGCGACTGCGACTCGGACACCCATGCTCAGGACAGACGGCAAGGTGGGGACGAAGGACAAGGAAGTGGAGAAGGAGGAAAAGGAAGACGCGAAACGCTCGGACACACCCAAACTCTGTGGGAGATCCAGCTCTCTGAGGCACAGAGCTCAAACTCCACCGGTCGCCGTGATGAAGGGGGAGAAGCCGTGCTCCTCCTCGTCCTCCTCTTCCTCTCCTGCCAAGGCCTGTTTTAAGTCCAGCTGCCTCAGCTCAGCCCAGGCTCAGCTCGGGGTGCTGCACAAAATGCTCTGCTCGGGGCCCAACGCCAGGCCCGGCACCCCCAACAGAGCGCTGCCGCAAAACTGCTCTGGAGGAAGAGGTTGTTCTGCTGCCAGGGGGCCGACCCACAGCGGGGCCCCTGACCTCCACCCAGGCCGAAACACTGAGACAAGTGCAGGAGATTCTGGGAGGCCTGGTGTCGGGGGCCAGGTGTAAACTGGACCCGGCTAAAGTGGCCGAGAAGCTCCTGGGTCCGAACGGCCCGCTGCACGATATCCGCAGCCTGCAGACCCAGCTGCAGAGCCTGGAGGGGGTCCTGGAGACCAGCCAGAACACCATCAAGGTCCTGCTGGATGTCATTCAAGACCTTGAGAAGAAGGAAGCCGAGAGAGATGGGTGAGCACTATTTCATTTGGGTTGTCACTTTACTCAGCGTGAATTAAAAGTTAATGCCTGCACGCCACAGAGTTCAGACCTGTGTTAGGTCGTTATGCATTTCACGTTACATAATAGCATGCTTCCTTTATTACCATAAGATCGTAAACATCTGATCCCTGACATTAGTTGCTCTGAAGGATTTTCACACTTGATTTACTCGGCACAGGCCTGACCTGAGGCGACAGTTTAGACTGCTAGCACACGTGCCAATGGTGCTCCGAGCTTTGCCGTTTACTTCATGGCCATCATGACGAAAGATAAATAACGCAAGTTGGATAATTTTCCAGATCTTTGAAATCCTATCATCGATGTATGAACTGCTGTTCAGTGTTTCGGTCTGATGAGCTTTACAAATGGATCAACTACTCGATCTTCTACGGTAGTCGACGGGTGCAAAAAACAGCCCTAGATATTTCCCTAACGAGAGATGCGCTGCAGTTTCAAAAGCAATGCAATTTAAAAACACAAATGTGCCAAAACACGTGCAAATGAAGAAAAGCCTTAACAATTTCACATTTAGAAAATATTCACCAACTTGATGAAGCATTCGAAACTTTGGGCCACCGTCAACAGGCCTTATATTTCACTATCTCACATCACCTGAAACTCCACACCCACACATAGGTCAATGTGCAGAATGACAACCTTTTATACTTTAGGTATATTTTGATGCAAATGGTTTGGTACATTCGTACAGTTTAGTGGTCTTTCTAATCTTCCTAAAATAAAAGCCCCGAGTGCTTTGCCCACCTCTGGTTTCTCCTTCCTGTCCCAGGTGTTGTTCAAAGGTAGCGTTAGCAGTGCTGTGAAATGTTGCACAGCCGGGGGGATTTCAGCGGGTTTGTCAGAGTTTAAATGTTTGTGTGGACGCCCCGGGCAAAAAGAGGAACTAAGCCACGTTTGAAGTTATAAATGTGAAATGTCTGCAAGCCGTGGGCTAACGGAGCTCTAAACCCAGGGCTAACGGGGGCCTGGGACCAATGGAGGGGGATACACCATCTGTGGGTGGATAGATAGATGCATAAATAGACTGATAGATAGATATATAGACAGATGGATAGATGGATGGATAGATGGATGGATAGATGGATGGATAGATGGATGGATGGATGGATGGATAGATGGATGGATATATAGATAGATGGAGGGATGGATGGATGGATAGATGCATAAATAGACTGATGGATGGATAGATGGATGGATAGATGGAGGGATGGATGGATGGATACACTGAACAAAAATATAAACGCAACACTTTTGTTTTTGCTCCCATTTTTCATGAGAAAAACATTTTCTATAAACACAAAATAACCATTTCTCTCAAATATTGTTCACAAATCTGAAAGAATGTGTGATAGTGAGCACTTCTCCTTTGCCGAGATAATCCATCCCACCTCACAGGTGTGGCATACCAAGATGCTGATTAGACAGCATGATTATTGCACAGGTGTGCCTTAGGCTGGCCACCATAAAAGGCCACTCTGAAACGTGCAGTTTTGCTTTATTGGGGGGGTCTGGGGGGGGTCCGAAAGCCAGGCAGTATCTGGTGTGAGGGGTAGGGGTTAGGGTAATGTTGTGAATTGAGTGGCCCATGGTGGTGGTGGGGTTATGGTATGGGCAGGCGTATGTTATGGACGACGAACACAGGCCACTCAATTCACACATTACCCTAACCCTACCCTGACCCCTACCCCTCACACCAGATACTGCCTGGTTTTCGGACCCCCCCAGACCCCCCAATAAAGCAAAACTGCACGTTTCAGAGTGGCCTTTTATCGTGGCCAGCCTAAGGCACACCTGTGCAATAATCATGCTGTCCAATCAGCATCTTGATATGCCACGCCTGTGAGGTGGGATGGATTATCTCGGCAAAGGAGAAGTGCTCACTGTCACACATTCTCTCAGATTTGTGAACAATATTTGAGAGAAATGGTTATTTTGTGTTTATAGAAAATGTTTTAGATCTTTGAGTTCATCTCAAGAAAAATGGGAGCAAAAACAAAAGTGTTGCGTTTATATTTTTGTTCAGTGTAGATAGATAGATGGATGTATGGATAGATGGATAGATGGATGGATATAAATACATAGCTTGATACATAGATAGAAGGATCAAACTAGAAGCAGCGAAGAAGAGAACCATGAACATTGGGACCAGGTACATTATGAGTGGCTGGTATTTTGTAGACCTGGAAAGTAAATGTCAGCACGCGGCCTAAATGGCTGCTGATCTATTCCCAGACAGTTAATTTCTCAAGTTAGAATCTGGATCCCTCCGCACGAAGCCAAAGGAGCGATAAAAGAGTGTCTTCCCTCTGCAGGAGAGGAGAGCGCACGTGGGTCAGAATATCCTTCAAATCGGGAATATCCACAACCCAGCGCTGCCCCACGTGCTGAATATCATTACAGATAGATGGCTGTTGTGCCTCGGCTCTCGATAGCCAATCCCAGCCTTGTAAATACAATGCCAATTTGGTATGAGATGGAAGACGAGAGTAGCAAACAGCAGGGAGAGAAAAACAAGATTGAACACGGCGCAGCAGGCAGAGGAGCGTCTGTAGTTATTTTTATGAAGTCTCACGTCAGTCAGCCCTCCGCCTCAGCCTCGGCTCCTGACAGGCTGCAGAACCGATGTCATGTCAGACCTCGGGGAGCGTTTGGGAGCTCACCCACTTCTCAGCGGCAGATAGAAATCAGCTGTCGTCATGTCGCTGCTTTGCGACGAGTGTAAACCCTTTACCGTTCTCATCAAGTCTTTAATTAATCTGCTTCCTACATTGTAAGCCTCTTAGTAATTTCGCCCGCCTTATCACGGTGGAAGCGATGTGAGAACTCTTGGATGGGACGAGATAAACATGGATGGATGTCCATGAATCTGAGGACTGGAATCTGTAATCCAAAACACACTCCGATGCCAACGATGCACTCTGCAGACGTTTGAACATGTGACGTCTCGGGAAGCGACACATCTTCACGTGTCCTAGATAAGAAGTCGGAGAAGTCTAATGCACGCAGACTTGACTTTTACCTCGTAAGCATATCGTGCCCGCGGTCATATAGTGACTCGTGGGTTTACGTAACGGGCAGGGCGTTTTGGAAAGCCTCATTAAAAAAGGATCAGGGCGATTTCAGAGAGGAATGGATTGGAGTGTTTGCAGGATGTGAGAGTGGGACAGGGACAGGGTTCAACGAGGAAACCTGAACGTCTTTACGGGACAACTATACTGTCAGATCAAGTCTGACATGTTTCTTTCATCGCAGCAGCTCCGTTTGCAACATCAAACGGGACGAGACATGATACGAGGGAACAGACATTTCACATTTACAATCACTGAACGCAACGTTTACGCCGTAATGAGTAACAAGAATCGGCCAATAGAACAAGTTAACGTTCTCTTGGTAAGATGTCTTGAAATAAAATATATTAAAGCACGCACGCACGCACGCACGCACGCACACACACACACACACACACACACACACACACACAGTCTTGTACCCCTGATATGTCATCTCAATGCTTTTCAACAGAAGACATTCATACCATACCGGACAGGACATTGAGAACTGTGGGACCTGCAGGGACTGCGCCTGCATCATCTACAGGTACGTGGTGTACTTCTACTCCACTACAGTGCAGAGGTACATGGTGTACTTCTACTCCACTACAGTGCAGAGGTACATGGTGTACTTCTACTCCACTACAGTGCAGAGGTACATGGTGTACTTTTACTCCACTCCATGTATTTAGTACCTTCAGTTACTTCACAGATCTGGATGAATGATGTGAAATCAGTGTTGAATCAGACTTTAGTTCCACCTGGAGTAAATCCACCAGCTACCCTGCAGTCTACAAAGTACTTCAGACTAGCTGCTCCTTCACCAGCTACCCTGCAGTCTACAAAGTACTTCAGACTAGCTGCACCTTCACCAGCTACCCTGCAGTCTACAAAGTACTTCAGACTAGCTGCACCTCCACCAGCTACCCTGCAGTCTACAAAGTACTTCACCAGCTCTGAGAACACTTTCATGATCAATCATTAAAAAACACATCATATATATTATTCTGAAATGGACCAATCTGCACAACGACTACTTTCACTGTCTTTACTATATTTAGATGAGAATACTTTCTACTTTCACTTGAGGGACATTTTGAATACTTTTACTGTAACAGAGTATTCCTACACTCTGGTACTTCTACTTTACTCAAGTACTAGATCTGAGTACTTCTACTTTTACTCAAGTACAATATCTGAGTACTTCTCCTTTTACTCAAGTACAAGACCTGAGTACTTTTACTTTTACTGATGTACAAGATCTGAGTACTTCTACTTTTACTCAAGTACCAGATCTGAGTACTTCTACTTTTACTGAAGTACAAGATCTGAGTACTTCTACTTTTACTCAAGTACAAGATCTGAGTACTTCTCCTTTTACTCAAGTACAAGATCTGAGTACTTCTACTTTTACTCAAGTACAAGATCTGAGTACTTCTACTTTTACTCAAGTACAAGATCTGAGTACTTCTACTTTTACTCAAGTACAAGATCTGAGTACTTCTACTTTTACTCAAGTACAAGATCTGAGTACTTCTACTTTTACTCAAGTACCAGATCTGAGTACTTCTACTTTTACTCAACAAGATCTGAGTACTTCTCCTTTTACTAAAGTACCAGCTCTGAGTACTGCTCTGCATGTGAGCAGAGAGAGTGCACTGCGTGTCTCGGTGCATCTCGCTGTCGCTGTGCATCTCGTCACTTTGAGTCTTCGCGGCTCGGTAGGATTGTGGTTCTGCTCCGTGAGGCTGCCGGTTGCAGCACGAACATGAACGCTGTGTTGTTGCTCTTTCACCCCATGACCATTCTGTCAAAAGACTAAACGAGTGCATTTTGGGATGACTTACTCGATCTATAACATCCCATGTGAAGGTAAAAATAAACTGCTGTTCAATGTATTGGTCTGGACTCTACATTAGCTTTAAAACAACTACTACTACATACTACTACGACTCAAACGGGTACAACGGCCCAAAGCACTGTCGGAGAAACGCACTGCGGTTTAAAACACATGCAAACGAAACGGGGACACTAAAGAGTGACGCACATGCAGTTGGCCCGCTGTCACTGTTGTTGGAAAGTTACCTAACATGTTTTACGGTCTTATTTTAACAATGTGATCACATGACTCCTTCTGATGTTATCGCACGGCCGCTCGCTGCAAACCCGCACACACACACACACACACACACACACACCACACCGCTGCAAGTCCCATCACGTAAAGGTGGGGTAGGTAAGTTTGAGAAACCGGCTCGAGATACACTTGTTGTTATATTCCATGGAATGCTCTGAACATCCCGACAGCAGTGAATATCTGAAGTGCTTTGACAACAAATATCATCTCTGGAAGTAGGGATGCACGATATTGTTTTTTTGAAACCGATACCGATACCGATAACTTTCTGCTTCTCAAGACCGATACCGATAACCGATAATAAAAATTAAAATTACGCCACTAATTATTTTAACGAGATTAACGCATGTGTATTTTTTTTCCTCGGCCGCCCCGTAGCTTCAGAGCGCATCGAGTTTAAAATACCATCTACAAGCTGATGCTGACAGCCCCGCTCCTGCCGCCCGCTTGTGGCAGACCACACTTCCACGCTCACCGGCAGGCACCGACTGGCCATCGGGAGGACCGGGAGGGTGTGTGTACGTGTGGTCCGAGCGAGCAAGAGAGAGACCTTACTGCATTGTTGTTGTTAGCATCTGGTGCTAGCTAGCTGCGCTAACGGATATAAGGAGCTGTTTAAATGAAAACAGAGGAGCGCTCTATCCACACAACTGCGCCGAGCACTTGACTTGATGCAGGAAGCAGACAGCGGGACATTGGAGGAGAAGTCAGCACACTCAGCAACATGACTGCAGCGTCCAGGCAGCTCCGGTTCGAGCATATGCCTTGAGTTGCACATAGCTCCAACGCGTGCGCGCAGACACACACACACACACACACACACACAATTGTATTATTGTCTTCGTACGCTTTTAACACACCATCGTAGCGATGGCGATGTTTCAGGTGACTGATCAGGTTCGAAGTATTAGGGAGCGCTGGATTTGTGAAGAACTCCCCTCTTCCTAAACCACTAACACCACAGCACTGGCAAAACGGGAGGAGCCGAGTGAAAAACAAGCGCCCCTCATCCCAATCCACCCGCACCGCAGGATGTTTTTTACCCAAAAAATATATTGTATATTATCGGGGCTATTAATACTGTTATCGGTTTATCGGGATGACGTCATAATTCCTAATATCGGGCCGATAATTATCGGGCCGATAATTATCGTGCATCCCTATCTGGAAGCCGTGGCGCTGTGAAAAGCTCGACCAATCATCTGAGCCGGCTAAAGTAACTGGATGGCCTACCTGCCTGTCAGCCTTCCATCTGGGGCACAGACTTACCTCGTGCCCTCATTGGTCATGTGCGCGTTCGTGTGTGTTGGAGGCGGGGCTCTGTGCGGAAGTGGCAGATTTGTTCCGGCTGTGTATTTTCTAATTCTAGCGATCTCGAGCCGGTTTCTCAAACTTACCGCCCCCACCTTTAACAGCGTTATTATTTATTAGGACTTATCACACACACGCTCTCCCTCTCTCAGATGTAATGAGGTGAGCGAGAACACCAAATAAATCGTGCACCCGTGTGCCCACTCGGTTTTCCTCCCCTCCCCTTCCTGTCTCTTATTCAACACACACGCACACGCACACACACACACACACACACACACGCGCACACGCACACGCGCAGTCATTCTTCTGGGAGATTTGAAGTGAAATCAATTAATAAACAGGATTTCACACTTTGCAAGAGGGTGAATAAAATGAATGTGCATTGCTATGAAACTGAAATCCCCTGTCTCGTAGTAGTTGATGTCAAAATGGCAACAAATTGGTGGAAAAAGTCCATTTTGCTAAATGAGGAGGAATGAGGATGACATTGGCAGTGCTCATTATTCTTTTAGTATCGCCAGATTAAACTGAATCCTGACACATGAGATAAGTATCCGACAGCTTTAATCCATGTGTGTGTGTGTGTGTGTGTGTGTGTGTGTTTAGAGGGTCACATGACTCCTGATGTTACTGCAGATCTGCGGTAAGCTAGCTAGCTAACGTAGCTAACCTGGTCATTTCAGTTATACTGACAAACACTTGCGGAACGTCCACACGGCAGCGTCGCCTTGAGGCTTGCCGGTGGGCGTGTCTGGTGCGCGACCAACAACCAATCACATCTCCCGCCCCGGACACACAAGCACGCGGTTTGATTGGCTAGCGCTTCCGTCGACGCTGGAAAAGTTGAACTTTTCTCAACTTTCGAAGCGAGCAACGGAGACAAAGCGATGCGACGGAACCACAATGCAGTTCGGCAAAGCGTGACGTCACCCCGTTCAAAGTGAATGGGAAGCGTCTCCGTTGAAGCAACGCACGCTGCCGTGTGGACGTATCGTTACAGTTATGAGACGACTAACTCTGAAACAGAGACAGTTGTTCAGCTTTATAATCCTGAATGTCACCAAGCGCTCCGTCCCAGCTGTGTGCGTCACTTTTTAGTGTCCCCTGGTCCGAGCTGTGCGCGTCTCTCTTTAGTGTCCCCTGGTCCGAGCTGTGTGCGTCACTCTTTAGTGTCCCCTGGTCTCCCAGCTGTGTGCGTCTCTCTTTAGTGTCCCCTGGTCTCCAGCTGTGTGCGTCACTCTTTAGTGTGCCCCTGGTCTCCCAGCTGTGTGCGTCACTCTTTAGTGTCCCCTGGTCTCACAGCTGTGTGCGTCACTCTTTAGTGTCCCCTGGTCTCCCAGCTGTGTGCGTCACTCTTTAGTGTCCCCTGGTCTCCCAGCTGTGTGCGTCACTTTTTAGTGTCCCCTGGTCTCCCAGCTGTGTGCGTCTCTCTTTAGTGTCCCCTGGTCTCCCAGCTGTGTGCGTCTCTCTTTAGTGTCCCCTGGTCTCCCAGCTGTGTGCGTCACTCTTTAGTGTCCCCTGGTCTCCCAGCTGTGTGCGTCTCTCTTTAGTGTCCCCTGGTCTCCCAGCTGTGTGCGTCTCTCTTTAGTGTCCCCTGGTCTCCCAGCTGTGTGCGTCTCTCTTTAGTGTCCCCTGGTCTCCCAGCTGTGTGCGCCTCTCTCTTTAGTGTCGTTTCTGAATGGAAGTGTTTGTGTCTTTTGTACAACGTTATCATTAAAGAGTGTCACAACGGCTCTCTACTTCCTGTGCGGTCCCAGGGCACTTATCGAGGGACGGAGCGTGTGCAAAAGGTTTTCCAGGTCGCTATTGATCTCGTTGACGATGTGAGTCTCGTAGAGAAACGTCGTTATGGGGCTACAGCGGTTCTCTGATTATTAAAACGTCGCGTAAACTCCTCGGATCATAAATCTGAGAAAGCATAACCAAACGCCAGAAGCCAGGATTCATCATCAGTCTCGTTAGTCGTGTACTGGAGAGTGTGCGAACACCGAGGACTGATTGCTTTCCGTGACTTGACTGTGCGTGTTTCTCGCCTACACACTCATGTATTATGGATCACGCTGGAGCGATAATAAGCTGCAGCTACACCGTCATCCATATTGACCTGATTGTCAAACAGATGACGTCTAAATTACTGATTAATGATTCAGAGTAATCCGGTTACTTTTAGTAATTTATTTATGGTGTGTATAAAAGCCTCATCAGTTAGGAACCGGAGAAGTAGAAGGGCAATAAGGAGGTGTCTCTACTCGGGAATGAAGCGCTTCCTCACGGAGAGAAAGTGAAATATTACACTTCATATCACGCTGCTGTCAGATGAGGACGTATCGCTCCATCTACCTCCATCCGACATGCTGCGTTCAGGTGTGACAAGAGGATTTCCCCGCTCTGAAAGGGGAGGAGATTTCCTTTTTATCCGAGGCTCAAGTTAAGCTGAGGCTAAAAGGAAAAAAAGGAATTGGCAGTGATGGAAAGGAAGAAGATAAAGTGAAGGAGTGAGTGATGGGAAAGCCATGCGATCTGACGGGACAGATTCCATCAATTAAAAAGCCTCTTGAAGAAGTCTTAGGCCTAAAAGCACGGCTCAGCACATCACACCGGATCAATCTGCAGGACGGGCTCAGATATAAATATATATACAAAAAGGGAAAGAGAGAATTCTTTTCCATCCATCCATCTTCTCCCGCTTATCCGTGGTCGGGTCGCGGGGGTAGCAGTTCATTCAGAATTATTTTCATGCAGGAATATTTTTGTCCTCGTCCAAAACGCCGCAAAATACATCTGACCTGAGTAACCCTCACGTCACACCGCTGTGTATTAAAGATGCCGTAATGGATATTTTTCAGTGGATCAAATGTGCGATCTGTCGGTCTTTCAAATCTTTGTTTTGGTTTTCTGGACGGCAAAAGCTAGCTTGCATTCACTTTCTCACATTGTTGCTTTAGGCTGAAGGAAGCAGGGATATAAACAGATGAGTAATTGGATTTGAGCAGATAATGTGCTTTGAACGGTAGATATAAAATGTATTGGGAGGTCGTGCGGCGCAGTGGGTTGTCCGTAGGTGTTCGAACCCCACTGCAGTCAGCATGTCGTTCTGTCCCTGAGACACTTCACCCCCCCCAATGGCTCCTGTGGGGATTGCCCACAGTATGTAAGTCTCTTTGGATAAATGCGTCTAACATGTAATGTAATATTAGGGCTTTCTACTGTTACAAAAGAGTGTGTGGTCAGTGGCGATCCTAGAGTCGGTGGGGGCCCTAGGCAAACATTCACTGGGGGCCCCTCGAACCAGCTTTTCCCCCCCGGAGCGGAGCAAGGCAACAAAACTTAAGATGAGAAGCGGCATTTGACGGCGCGCTGTGCATGGGGCCGCCTTGAGGGGGTTTCCCGACATGTCGTTGCAGTAAATTAAAGGGTGTGTCATGTTGTCGTTGCTGTGGACCTTCTTAATCTACCTTCTTTGGGGGCCCCCTTCTGGTCCGGGGCCCCAAGCAGCTGCCTGTTCGCAAGGAGCGCCCCTGTGTGTGGTAGAGAGGAAACACTGGGATTCTAGCCTCTGCCGACCATTTACATGCACTAAAACATCAAAGGAAAGGGAAAACCCAAACAAGCATAATAGGGCCTCTTTAATTTGCATCCTAGTTAAAATGAAATGGCAAAATATGAATTGCTACGGACAGTATTTTAAACATCATCAGTTAATTCCCCTTGATACTTCCTGTTTAATTATGCAACACACTCCGTCAGGATCTACGTCAGTGAGGTCTCCTTTTACACTCGTATTACTATTTAAAATCTTTAAAGCCACCGTTTCATTTTTTATGTGGATGAATATTTCATTGGGCTTTTGTTTAAAAAAAGGAGACGAGAATAAGATAAACGTTTGAGATATCGAGAAGTATCGAAGTCCCTCAGTGGCAGCCGTGATAAGATCTGTTTGAGTTCTCTCTAGATGATAGGAAAGGAGCTTCGAAGCTTCCTTTATAACCTCCTTTAGCTTAGGAAACACTGGACCCTGCTTTGCGAAAGGAAAGGAGAAAATGCTGTCCCACAATGCCTTGCATTTACCGTCACACAACATTCACAACCGATCGTGACCGAGAAATGATATCATGAAAGTTACGGTGCTTATTAACGAAGTGGTACCGTGACTTGCTGAAGTGCTTTGTTTTGAACGTTCACTATAATAATCAAAAGAGAAATGTTACTTTTTTTACTGAAATGATCAATTAAGTCAACATTTCAGTGTTTTTGAGCTGTGTCTTAAAGCGTTTTAAACATGTTTGAATGGTGACACACACAGTGACAGATGTTAAGGCCTAATAAGGTTATAACAAATACAATTGTATTTATTTTCAAATATTGTCATACAATCATACGTGTTGGGATTCATGTGAATACGTGTGGAGCGGAGGGTGACAACAATACGTTTCACTTCACTTTTTTAATTAAAGGTCACCTATCATGCTATCTTTAGGCAACAGCACAGCTCTCAGATATATAAAAATTAGGGCTGTCAAGTTAACGCGTTAACGCAAAAAAAATTAACGCCACTAATTATTTTAACGCGATTAACGCATGTGTATTTTTTTCCCTCGGCCGCCCCGTAGCTTCAGAGCGCATCGAGTTTAAAATACCATCTACCAGCTGATGCTGACAGCCCCGCTCCTGCCGCCCGCTTGTGGCAGACCACACTTCCACGCTCACCGGCAGGCACCGACTGGCCATCTGGAGGACCGGGAGGGTGCGTGTCTGTGTGGCCCGAGCGAGCGAGAGAGAGACGTTACGTGCATTACCGTACCGCAGTGTGAACGCGGCTATTGTTGTTGTTAGCATCTGGTGCTAGCTAGCTGCGCTAACGGATATAAGGAGCTGTTTAAATGAAAACAGAGGAGCGCCCTATCCACACAACTGCGCCGAGCACTTGACTTGATGCAGGAAGCAGACAGCGGGACATTGTAGGAGAAGTCAGCACACTCATGATTGCAGCGTCCAGGCAGTTCCCGTTCGAGCACTCGAGTTGCACATAGCTCCAACGATCACACACACACACACACACACACACACACACACCATTTGTATGAGAGAGGTTCCAGGTTGAATTGAGGCGAATATTTGTAATGTTCAGGTTGTTGTGTTTAATATTCATGAGAATATTTGTCATTGTTCAAATGATAATAAACATTAGCATAAAGCATATGTATCCACTCATATGTTGATAAGAGTATTAAAAACTTGAAAAATATTCCTCTAAGGTACATTTAGAACAGATAAAAAATGTGCGATTAATTTGCGGTTAATCGCGATTAAATAACTTAATCGACTGACAGCCCTAATAAAAACATGTCTATGAAGTGTTTTTCTCAAAATACCAAACGGATCATTCTAGCCATGCCTCATATCCCTCTGTTTCACTTCCTGTTTCAAAAGTACTGATTTGGGTATACAGCTTTAAAGAGGAGGGGGCTGAGCTCACGCGGGACCCGGCAGCTACCGTCTAAACTAAATGCTGCCGTGATGAAACGCCATATCATGGATTATCAAGGCTCTGAAACAGTCTGGAGCTCAAAGGCTTTCTCTCTTGCCGGTTACACCACAAGGTGAGCTCCTTTCTACTTCCTGCTTCTTCACACACATGCTCTCCAGTACAGGTTAGCTCTGAGTGTTAGCGATGCTAACGTAAACACCGACCATATTACGTCCAAAACAGTCGGGCATTGTTTCTGATAGCGACGTTTCTGATTGGCCCGTGGGTCCACATTTCAGATATGACATCATATCGGACGCAAATCTGGATCAGCTCCGTAGTTCCCCGTTTTTAGAGATTTGGGTACGGAGGAAAAGAGAGAGTTTTATTTCCTGACGCTGCGTGAGTTCCCCGACACACCGGGGACACATGGATAAAAGACACCACAAAGTGCATTCTGCGTGATAGGTCCCCTTTAAGTTCCAACCGAATGAAGATGATGTGTTCCACTGTGGTCCGTGTTCATAAAGCCGATAGATCAACACCATAAGGGCACGACGCAAAGTATCTAGATATCTTACAGCAGTCCTCTGTACAGAGAACTGTAGTTTCCCCCACAGCAGGCGCACAATAATGACATCATAAACACGTCTGATAGTGTCAGTGCACTCCTTTTGAATTCTCCTATCCACTATTCCTTAACCCCGTGACGTATCACACAGAGGTCAAGGAATAGTGGATAGGAAAAGACGATGTCCCTTTCTCTGGAACCGACATCCTGTTTTTACCAGCGAGGCAGACAGTGTCCAACATTTTAATAGTGAGCTGAAGACCTTCCTTTTTAATAAAGCCCTTCGTTATAGTGGTTTAAAATGTCCCTATGTTTGTCCTCTTGAGTCCTACATGTTATGGTGTTTTTATTTTATGTTTTTTTTTCGGCCCGTCCACACGGCGGCGTGCGTTGACGCTTCACCGTTCACTTTGAATGGGGTGACGTCACTTTTCGCCGAACTGCATTGTGGGAAGCGACGCGGAGCTTTGCCGGCGTGGCTCGCTGGAAAAGTTGAGCAATGTTCAACTTTTGACGCCTCGGAAGAAGCGTCAGCCAATCGAATCATATGCCAGTACAAGCTCTAGCCCAGGGGCGTCAAACTCGATTTCATGGCGGGCCAGATCAGCATCATGGTTGCACTCAAAGGGCCGGTTGTAGCTATATAAATATACATATATAAAATGATGTATTATATTACATTATTGCCTCTGTATTTGATTATTATCGGAGAGGGTATAATGACTTCATAATTAACTACGTCTGAAAGCAGAAGTCTGGGGAAAATAATTGCAACCAATTGCAAGTCCCTTCAGTGCGCATGTCACAAAATGAGATGCATTGTGGGACATGTGCTTCTGTAAAGTGGCATGTAACCGTATAATAAACGTATTCTATTTTTTGCAAGCTCTTGAGGGCCACATAAAATGAAGTCGCGGGCCGTATTTGGCCCCCGGGCCTTGAGTTTGACACCCCTGCTCTAGCCAATCAAATCGCTGCTTGCGTGTCAGGGGCGGGAGATTCATGTGATTGGTTGTTGATCCAGTTTCAGACACGCCCGCCGGCAAGCGTCAACGCACGCCGCCGTGTGGACGGGCCGTGACTGTATTTTTGTTGTATTCTATCGTTTTATTTTGTATCCATTTTATTCGCAATTGACATTCTACACAGTATACACACTTTTCTTGTAATTGCATTTATCTCGTCACACTGTCATCTATGTTTTGCTAATCTTTGAAACCCCCTGAGACGCATGCCTCTTGTGATATTGGGCTTGATCTGATTTGGTGAATCGTAATCACAACACGGCGTCGCACGATGTGGAGATGTCAGGAAGCGTTGAGTCACGATGGGTGTGTGTTGGACACGGCACGTGAGGACTTGCTTCTGTGGGCGCTGTCGCACAATGTTCGTCTCAAACCCCATGGATCCGTGTATCAAATCAAATCAAGTTTTATTTATTTAGCACATTTATAAACGCTTTTAGGTCGAGCCAAAGTGCTGTACATCAAATAAAAATAGCCTACAGCAAATACAACAGCACAGATTGTTCAGAATATCAGTATGAGAAAAATGACACCCTCTGTCCTTAGACCCTCTGTCCTCAGACCCTCTGTCCTCAGACCCTCTGTCCTCAGACCCTCTGTCCTTAGACCCTCTGTCCTCAGACCCTCTGTGCTTAGACCCTCTGTCCTCAGACCCTCTGTCCTTAGACCCTCTGTCCTAAGACCCTCTGTCCTCAGACCCTCTGTCCTTAGACCCTCTGTCCTCAGACCCTCTGTGCTTAGACCCTCTGTCCTCAGACCCTCTGTCCTCAGACCCTCTGTCCTTAGACCCTCTGTCCTTAGACCCTCTGTCCTAAGACCCTCTGTCCTCAGACCCTCTGTCCTAAGACCCTCTGTCCTCAGACCCTCTGTCCTTAGACCCTCTGTCCTCAGACCCTCTGTCCTCAGACCCTCTGTCCTTAGACCCTCTGTCCTCAGACCCTCTGTCCTCAGACCCTCTGTCCTAAGACCCTCTGTCCTCAGACCCTCTGTCCTTAGACCCTCTGTCCTCAGACCCTCTGTCCTCAGACCCTCTGTCCTAAGACCCTCTGTCCTCAGACCCTCTGTCCTTAGACCCTCTGTCCTCAGACCCTCTGTCCTCAGACCCTCTGTCCTTAGACCCTCTGTCCTCAGACCCTCTGTCCTCAGACCCTCTGTCCTTAGACCCTCTGTCCTAAGACCCTCTGTCCTTAGACCCTCTGTCCTCAGACCCTCTGTCCTCAGACCCTCTGTCCTCAGACCCTCTGTCCTCAGACCCTCTGTCCTTAGACCCTCTGTCCTCAGACCCTCTGTCCTCAGACCCTCTGTCCTTAGACCCTCTGTCCTAAGACCCTCTGTCCTCAGACCCTCTGTCCTCAGACCCTCTGTCCTTAGACCCTCTGTCCTTAGACCCTCTGTCCTCAGACCCTCTGTCCTCAGACCCTCTGTCCTCAGACCCTCTGTCCTTAGACCCTCTGTCCTAAGACCCTCTGTCCTTAGACCCTCTGTCCTTAGACCCTCTGTCCTCAGACCCTCTGTCCTCAGACCCTCTGTCCTCAGAAGGTCCAGTTGTGATAGACACGGTTCGCCACTAAGACATATCCTGACAAGAACATCCGTAGTGTGAAATAACTGTCTTCTTTTGACATGTCTCTAAATGTCAGCATGTGGGGTTCTGACGTTACGTTGCAGTAAGTAATGCAGAGAGATACAGCGTCATGTTTTACACTATATCTTGTTAAGTCAACGACTCCTTAAAACATCTTGTTTTTAACTAACATCAGAAAACGTTTAGCATTTCTGGCTTATTTTGTAACATCTCCCGATTCTTCCCCAGCTAATTACAAGATGCGTTGATAAGATGTATCTAAATGTCCCATCTTATTCCAAGCTAACTTTCCCTCGTTCTCTTGGCAGATTTGTTTAGAGAGAAAACCCTTGTTGTTGTTGTTGTTGTTGTTGTTGTTTTTGGAGCAGCGTTTTTCCAGATTGCTGTGCCGACTGGCATTATATCGCACATTGTAATTGCATCACTTTCCAAAGTCGTCCCGCGGGCCGTATGTTTGACACCGCTGCTTTAGAGCACCGCCGCAGAGAGGGGCTGAGAGAGGACACAGTAAGGGGTGAAACAAGGCCACGGGGCGGATAGCAAACCAGCGTGAGTGGCATCCCGCTGATAAGAGACGGGGCAGGAGTGCTTCCTCAGCAAGCCCTTTGTCGAGTATCTGCTTTTCAGGGAGGGCGATGACAGAATGCGATTGGAAAGAAACCCCGAGTGGACTTACGGGTTAGCAGGACACGTACGATCGGGGCAGTCATTAATCCATCTCGCGGGAGTCCAATCCTCCGGTGAAAAGCGTGATGGAGCAGAGATAAAGCAGTCGATCTGATTAGAGCTCCACACACTCCTCTTCGGGGATTAAGCACAACACTGGCTTGTTAGACGGCTTTGTTCCATACGGCACACTCGCCATGAGCACAAACATGCAGAAAACACACTGCAGACGCTAATTAGCTCTCCCGCACGGCCACGCCATCGGTATTAACGCGGAGTTAGTGCCACTGGTGCGCGGGAAGCACATCGTGCGTTGTCCCCATAATGTGAGACCCTTACGCGTTAACAACGGCCGAGTACAACATGTTCAACATTAGTATTAACACGTGCAGACTCGTGGAGTCATTAGCATGTGTGTGTAAGCCCTGAAACATGTCGTGCTGAGGAACAAAGCGAACGCACAAAGACACGTGTACTAAAACAGCTCGGGATTAAAGAGGCCCTATTATGGCTCTGGGGGTTTCCCTTTCCTCTCGTGCAGGGTGTCAAACTCAATTTCATTGCGGGCCACATTAGAATTATGGTTGCACTCAAAGGGCCGGTGGTAACTTCAAGACTATATAAATATGCTAGGGATGGGAACGATTAATCGAATATTCTAAATTATTCATGTGTTCGAATATGAGTTATGAAGTTGATTACATATTATCAAATTGAATAATTCAATGTATACGACAGAGCCATAGCTAAATGCTATATGCTAAATGCCATTGCTAAATGTGTTAGTTGACGTCTAAAGGTGTGTGTTGCTCCGCTCACCGGTCCCTCACAGCGGGCAGAGATGCAGGTGCTGATCTCTCTCTCGTGTCCGGTTACACTTCACTCGCGTTTATGTCCAAATCCATCAGACACAACAGACATGGAGGAAAAGGAGTAATGTGTGGAAATATTACGACCAGGTTAGTGAGGGCGGTGTAGAGGTCAACCTATGCCAAATTAAACTTATAACATGCTATACCCGCAACCTCGGTTCCAGCTGAGAGGGTCTTCTCTACAGCTGGCCTGATTGTGAATCGCCTCCGCATGAAAGCTGTAGGTGTATAGCTGTCAAACTGTGATCACCAGTGCAATACATTTGACAAATTCGACTTGGTTTCTACAATTATTTGAACATGTATGTATTTCTAAAAGATTATTGAAAAAATAATTCAGAAAAAATTGTTGAACATTTTTTTTTACCCAATCTTTTTTGTATGGATATGTACATTTCGGTTGACCGGTTAACCGTTTTTTGCGGGGTCGAATATTCGAATATACAATTGCTTTCAAATTCCCATCCCTAAAATATACATAGATAAATATATAAATAAATGTATTATTTTACAATATTTCCTCTGCATTGGATTATTATCTAACTTCATAATTAACTACGTCTGAAAGCAGAAGTCTAGGGCAAATAATTGCAAGTCTCTTCTAACAAAATGAGATGCATTGTGGGACATGTAGTTTATGGGCAACGTGCTCCTGTAAAGCGGCACGTAACCTCATAATAAACTGATTATATTCTTTGCAAGCTTTGTGGGCCACATCAAATGAAGTGGCGGGCCGGATTTGGCCCCCGGGCCTTGAGTTTGACACCCCTGGGTGTTCTGCAAGTTTAGTGCATGTAAATGGTCTGCAGAGGCTAACATCCCTGTGTAACGCTAGCGATTCTATTGACTAGCGCTCACAGGCGTCGCGTGAGGCTCAGCTTTGGGAAGGCTAAATAACTTGTTTTACCTGACGCCGCCCGCCTCCGGCGTGTATAGAGAAGAGATCAACTCGGTGACCAATCAGAGCTCAGTGTGCGGAGTTTAAATCTATCAAGTCATATTACAGGATAAAGGAAATACAGTTTAAACTGCCGTATGCAGGGGAGACGCCGACGTGTCGCACTTATCGTTCATATTACATCATCAATCAGATCATCGATCATTTAATATAATATCACTATCTCCTCGTCTGAGTCAGCTGAGCCGTATCTGGCCGTGCAACACTCAGCGTCACAGACTGGATGCAGAAGTATTATTTTAAGCAACACATTAAGTTGACGAAACACTCGAGACAAATGTAATGAAAGTCAGATCCCCCCTGATGGGGCAGTGATATCATAAACCTGTACGCTTTCAAACACTCGGTAGTTTATTTATGTTTTAACCAGCTGTTCTGTATTCCCCGTGCAGCAGCAGCTCTGTGTTGTGTCCTGGATTATATGTTTGAAGTCATGGATGTTTAAAGCTCATATTTGTCTAATATTAGTTTACTTTTCATGAATGAAATATGACGCTGCGCTGTCGGTACACTTGTCCCTGTTTGTGATTGGTCAAATGTAGCTAGCCCCGCCCCTTTCCCGTGAACGCGCTCTCAGCTGGAGAGAGAATCCCTGGCTTGATTTACCGACTTGATAACCAGCGTCGTGGGACCGCTCGGCGAGATCTCGTTTGTTAGGGTTAGTGAAGATAACTCAAACGCATCCAGGGTCTGTGGAACTGGCTTCGTAGTACACGAGGCACAGGTAATGTCAAAGACACAAACGTTATATTTTTATTTGACCAGGATGCAGTGACACATATAATTAGGAAGGCTTATTCTTCCCTAGCCTACAGCACCCGCCGCCCCTACTAGCGCTCCAACACATTGTACGTGATAGGCTAAGGGGCGGGACATCTCTAAGCGGTTGACCAATCACAACAGTGCTGGCCAGCAATCAGAGCAGACTGGGCTCTGGTTTCAGACGGAGGGTGAAAAGAGGCAGTATGAGCAAAACAAAGGACTTTTTGAATATTAAAATCAAAATGTATGTGAGAACCCTCCTGTATGGGGATTATTGAGCGAAACGACTCTAAATAATGCAGAATAAACTGTAAAAAGCGACTAATAAACATCACAATGCTACTAATAGGCACTTGTTACAGGTTAATATAGGATTCAAACCAGCAGTTTGTTGTGCAGTCGTACTCAGAGTGCAGTTAGCTGTAACTCAGTGTTGGTCTGCGATGCATGAAGCCCTCGTTCTCGCTCCTCCTGCCTCCACGATACCCTCCTCTCCAGAGAGAGACTCCTCGGTGTGGAGACCACCTCTCTCTCTTCACCGCCTTTAGTTCACCTCCCCACGTTGCCCGGGAGGGGAACGCGGTCCGATTGCAACGGTCTCTCCGTGCAGGCCTGACAGCTTCTCTTTGTCCCGCTCTGATCTGCGGGAACACGCCACTTTGCAGACGTCAGAAAAAGAGGCGCCTCTTCCACTCGATTGCTTGTGTCACTTCCTCCGCTCTTTCTCCCCGTTCCCCCACGCTTTGAATATAAATACATTTCACACCTAAATGGAGGAGAGAGAGTCGCAGCTCCGAATTCTGTGAAGTCAGAGGAAACTCAAAGCCTTCCAAGAGTACTCGTCTAATGGAGTCAGAATGTGTCTTGATATAAAACCTAAAGAGTGTGTGTGTGTGTGTGTGTGTGTGTGTGTGTGTGTGTGTGTGTGTGTGTGTGTGTGTGTGTGTGTGTGTGTGTGTGTGGTGTGTGTGTGTGTGTGTGTGTGTGTGTGTGTGTGTGTGTGTGTGTGTGTGTGTGTGTGTGTGTGTGTGTGTGTGTGTGTGTGTGTGTGTGTGTGTGTGTGTGTGTGTGTGTGTGTGTTGTGGAGACCTAAATCTGTTTACACAGTCATGGGGACAAAATGGAGGTCCCAATAAGGGGAGTCATTATTTTAGGGTGAAGACGTGGTTAGGGTTAGGCATGTGTTGGTTATGGTTAAGGTTATGATAAGTCTCCAGGAAATGCATGTAAGTCAATGTGATGTCCCCTGAAGTGATGTATACAACATGGTGTGTGTGTGTGTTTAGCTGAGCTCGTCTGAAACACAGCGACGTGTGAGCAAATTATAGATGAACTTCTCGTGTTTGCGTTCACAGGGATATTGCTGAACCTGTGTGCCGCCTCCAGCCGTTCATTAAACATTGACAATTCTCTGCCATTATCATAGCGGGCAGTGAAAAGACCCGAATGTACAGAATAGAGAATGGAGGGGAGGAGGGGAGGAGGGGAGGAGGGGGAAGTGCATCTGTGTTTGAAGAAGCAGCAAAGAGACAGACGAAACTGGACAGAGACAGAAATCCATTTTATTCACAACATCCATGATCTGAAGGAGAGGACTCTTTAAAGTAGAGACACTACATACTGATATACACCTGAACATCAGCAGGAGAGGACTCTTTAAAGTAGAGACACTACATACTGATATACACCTGGACATCAGCAGGAGAGAACTCTTTAAAGTAGAGACACTACATACTGATATACACCTGAACATCAGCAGGAGAGGACTCTTTAAAGTAGAGACACTACATACTGATATCCACCTGAACATCAACAGGAGAGGACTCTTTAAAGTAGAGACACTACATACTGATATACACCTGAACATCAGCAGGAGGACTCTTTAAAGTAGAGACACTACATACTGATATACACCTGGACATCAGCAGGAGAGGACTCTTTAAAGTAGAGACACTACATACTGATATACACCTGAACATCAGCAGGAGAGGACTCTTTAAAGTAGAGACACTACATACTGATATACACCTGAACATCAGCAGGAGAGGACTCTTTAAAGTAGAGACACTACACACTGATATACACCTGAACATCAGAGGACTCTTTAAAGTAGAGACACTACATACTGATACACACCTGACCATCAGCAGGAGAGGACTCTTTAAAGTAGAGACACTACATACTGATATACACCTGAACATCAGCAGGAGAGGACTCTTTAAAGTAGAGACACTACATACTGATATACACCTGAACATCAGCAGGAGAGGACTCTTTAAAGTAGAGACACTACATACTGATATACACCTGAACATCAGCAGGAGAGGACTCCTTAAAGTAGAGACACTACATACTGATATACACCTGAACATCAGCAGGAGAGGACTCTTTAAAGTAGAGACACTACATACTGATATACACCTGAACATGAGCAGGAGAGGACTCTTTAAAGTAGAGACACTGCATACTGATATACACCTGAACATCAGCAGGAGAGGACTCTTTAAAGTAGAGACACTACATACTGATATACACCTGAACATCAGCAGGAGAGGACTCTTTAAAGTAGAGACACTACATACTGATACACACCTGACCATCAGCAGGAGAGGACTCTTTAAAGTAGAGACACTACATACTGATATACACCTGAACATCAGCAGGAGAGGACTCTTTAAAGTAGAGACACTACATACTGATATACACCTGAACATCAGCAGGAGAGGACTCTTTAAAGTAGAGACACTACATACTGATATACACCTGAACATCAGCAGGAGAGGACTCTTTAAAGTAGAGACACTGCATACTGATATACACCTGAACATCAGCAGGAGAGGACTCTTTAAAGTAGAGACACTGCATACTGATATACACCTGAACATCAGCAGGAGAGGACTCTTTAAAGTAGAGACACTACACACTGATATAGTAAGAAAGAAGGAAAGCTGTATTCCTGCATCTTGGATCAGAAACAAGAACGCAGCCCGGCGAGTAATGAACTTATTGAATCCCGCGGTTGAGTCCCTTCGGACGGGCAACAGCAGGATAATCTGGGATTTACTGCCTCTGATATTTCAAATCACCAGGTTGTCCATATCTGACAGGAAATTGATCCACGAGCACCGAGAGATTTCCTCCTCGCTGTGAGTCTCAGACCGAAAATAGAGAGCGAGACGGAGATAAATAGCAACGGGTTGAAGGAGAGGCGAAATAAGAGCTTTTCATTCGGCTAAAGAAAGATTAGACAGATTCTTGACTCTGACCTTTTGCTAACAACCCTGTCAGAGCCTTCAGACCTCTGTGTGTGTGTCTGTGTGTGTGTGTGATAATGGAGAGTGGTGTGTGTGAAATGTGTAAAGGGCAGGGCAGGCAGTTGTTCTGCAGTAATCCATCTTCACTTCGGGGCTGAGCCTCGGAGTAACAGGCTGCTCTCGGGGGAGAGGCAGAAAACACTCCGTCGGCATCACTCTTTCTTTACGAGACGGGGAATGCTCAGCCAGCGGGCGCTCGAGATGTTCACAGCAAGAGAACAGAAATGAAGAGTATACCATTCGTTCCATATCGCACTGCTAACAACAGTGTTAGCGGTGATTTAGTTTGAAATACTAGTTGTACTTGTATTTTGGGCGCGGTTAAAGCATATACACACGTGGTGTTGTGATACAGAAATGCTTGACAAACTGGCGATAAATTACTAATTTTCTGAATTATCGGAATGAAATCCGACAATTTGGACAAAGCTGCTGCGATTCCCCTTTTTTATAATGTGCACTAATAAGGACATCTACTAGGGTGACCAGACGTCCCTGTTTTCCGGGGACAGTTTCAACCGGGGACAGGGCAATACAAACGGGGACTGTCCCCGTTTTTTAATATGCGTTACAACCACATAGCATCGTGAAATAAAACGTTTCATGTCGGGAACCACTGGGGAAACGGACTGCGGTGAAGCCAGCCCCCACTTCGGAGCCCGGTCTGATTGCCGTGCGCGAATATCCTATGCTTTACGGTAGAGGCCTGTAAAAACTGCCTTCAAAATAAAAGCGTTTACTCGGTCAAAAACGAATATACCTAAAAAACATATTCATATATACTGAAGCTTAAATTAAGAAATATGTATTATATAATGTGATCAATAATAATGTAAAACAAACTACGTATAACTACCACATTATAACTGAGTGAATGTAAAATGTAAGGATACAGTTATGAAGACATATCTGACTTCAATTGATGTTGACACCATCTCACAACACTCCTAAAATAACATTACTTTCTGAAGCACAATTTAAAATGTATGCTGTTTAAAATCTCAAATTGGATCCATTGTCCGTCTATATTTTGATTATTATTTAATGGAAATCGTCCATAATCAAAGAATCATTCCAAGTCAATCAAATACTTATTTCACGTCAGGGTGATGGCAGGACAATCTGATGTCGAGTTTCAAAATAAAAGACCTTTGAAGTCTCGTATATGAGCTTTCATCCCTCTATTTTTAGATAAGAATAAAACAAAAACTATCCAGTATCAAAGACTTATTTAACTTCAGGGTGATGGCAGGACACCCCCATCTAATCGCTGGACAATCTGATGCAGAGTTTCAAAATAAAAGACCTTTGAAGTCTCGTATATGAGCTACCGTCCTTCTGTTTGTATCCAAATGTTCGAATTACATTGAACCGGAATTGTCCCCCTTGTTTCTTTAACAGTGAAGAAAATTGGACACGTTAATGACATATTGACCGCACTCTCAAAATGTCCCCGGTTTTAATTTTGAACATCTGGTCACCTTAACATATACTCGTATGATAGTATTCTTACTGTGATTCCCCCTCTGTATGCTGTGCGCTACACGGGGCATATTATCTCTGCTGCTATCATGCTGCGAGCACGATCTGTTTCTACAGTTTCGACCCTCCCTGCTATTTCACACTCCGGTGCTAATTCTAGAAACTGGCCAGCGAATGCTTCAGCAAATTGTCTTTCCTTCGTTTTCACCACACCTAAAGCAGGAGTGCAGAACATGTATCCGGTGTGCTTTAGCTCAATGCTAACTGATTAGCCGTATTAAAGTCCGAGTGGAAACATTCGTGAGTAAATCTGATTTAGTCAGATATCGGGAGAAATATGAAGTATGGTCCAGCGGTCTTTAGCATGTAGCTTGTGCCGATTCCTCTTCTGTGCCCTTTCACTGCCATGGTAAACATCTCAAGTCATGTGACCGTGCTGTAGTTCCTTTATCCTCCCGGGACCCAGCCCATTGGAAATGTGCACTGTAGTGGACATTGTGTTAACATGCGTCTCCTTTGACTCCTTTGAGCTACTCTATCGGTCCCTGATGTGCTGCAGAGAGGACATCCTGGTCTTTCCGGGATTCGTGTTAAAATTGCATGCTGGGAAGTTCCTCTTTCTTTTCATCCAAAATGGCTGGCATACCAAAAACAACATGTTATAGAAGCAGGAGAAGTCGAATATTGTTGAATAATTGTAATTTTTACCATGAAAATCATATATATTGTTTATTAACATGCGAGGAACTATATAGTTAGTTCTGAAAGCAATTAAATAATTCAAGTTTTCAAATAACAGCCCTTTTATAAATGTCCATCCTAGTGGACGTCAGGACCGTCTTCGTGGACTTTATGACTCCATATTGTTGCAGGAGACAGAACTGAAGCAGACATTTTCTATACCAGGGAGATTCAGATGTTGAGCTCTCAGTGAGAGAGATGAGGCTTTCACACCTGGGATAGAAGAGGGTCAAGAAGAGGAGATGCAGGATGCTCCATGAGCGCACAGATGGGGACAGAGAGACAGATGGGGACGAGCTGGAAAGACATGGCCCCCTGTGGGCCAAGAGTAGCACGTATGTCTTATTGTTCAGCAATGCTCAGATCAATTACTTATTCATGTTTTAAATAAAGGTGAGTGTATTATTGTATTAATATCACTCTATAATACGTTGCATAGTCCATCTGTTAATGTTGGCTGTCTTTTCAAACTAATGGTCTCGACGTCCTCTACAGTGGACATACTGTAACATTTTAAAATAAAATAAAAAAAGTCTAAATTGCAAGATGTTTTCTGAACTCTAAATGGGTAGGAAATCACCAAAAAAAGGAAATTGGATTGGATGACACTTTTTTTCCTCGGGTCCCAGCGCAACATTAGCCACCTTTAGCTTAGCATGTTGTTTGGGAGGAAGTTATGGTACGTCCACACAGCAGCTTTTCAAAAATTTCAAAAATCTTGGAACTGGGCGTGTCTGACAGCTTGGGAATTTTTTGCGACCAACAACCGATCACATGAATGTCCCGCCCCCGACATACAAAGCAAAAAACCCCGGGGATTTGATGCGAGCAATATATATATATATATATATATATAAACTCCCCAAACAGGCGAAACCCTACCAGTTCCACCCCCTGTCTCTGCCACCTCCCTCCATGCTGGTTCCTCCGGTGTGTATCCCGTTAATAGTTCTGGTCGTAAAGAACCGGGTGATTGGCTACCGTAATTTCTCGTTTGGAATATGAGGAAATGAACCTCGGTCTGGCTCTCCCTGCTTACACGCGGTTTGATTGGCTAGCGCTTCTACTGTCAGATTTGCATAAACGTGTATGATTGGCTGGCGCTTCCAGCTCAGCTTCAAAAGTTGAACATTGCTCAACTTTTGAATCCTGGAAATCTGGAAATCTTCGCTTCGCTCCCCCACAATGCAGTTCGGCGAAAAGCGAGGCACAGTGACGTCACCCCCATTCAAAGTCAACGGGCAGAGAAGCGTTGGAAGTGGTGGAAGATTCGTCTAAAGCTGCCGTGTGGACGTACCGTAAAGCTGCCGTGAGGACGTACCGTGAAGCTGCCGTGAGGACGTACCGTAAAGCTGCCGTGTGGACGTACCGTAAAGCTGCCGTGTGGACGTACCGGAAAGCTGCCGTGAGGACGTACGGAAAGCTGCCGTGAGGACGTACCGTGAAGCTGCCGTGGGACGTACCGTGAAGCTGCCGCGTGGACGTACCGTGAAGCTGCCGCGTGGACGTACCGTGAAGCTGCCGCTGTGGACGTACCGTGAAGCTGCCGTGTGGACGTACCGTGAAGCTGCCGTGTGGACGTACCGTGAAGCTGCCGTGTGGACGTACCGTGAAGCTGCCGCGTGGACGTACCGTGAAGCTGCCGCGTGGACGTACCGGAAAGCTGCCGTGTGGACGTACCGTTATGTACGTTAACAGCCCTTATTTGGAGTTGTTGGAAGGACCGTATCGTGCGCAGTATCCGTCCATTCACAGGAGATGTTTTCTTACACATCCTCACGAATATGTTTGAATCCACCCAGTGACAGCGACAGACATACGGACGGGTGTAACCGGAGAGAGAAGCAGAGATGCACCGAGAGCAGAGGCAGACTGAGAACCCTTGTTTGCTTCTTGGCAGCAGTCACGGTTTGGGTCTGGTGCCAGCAGTCGGAGCCAGATGGTTCCCATGTCTTTGAAACGAGGCGGAGAGAGGAAGATCAAGAGTGGCATGTGGAACAGGGAAGCAGTGCCTAATGTGGATGATGTGTCATATAAATAATAATCAGGCTCGAATCACACCCACAGCTAAATTAGATCCCTAAAGCTCTTAAACTAGCGCCCACTCTCAATCTTCCGGCTGCTTTGGCACCGAGCGTATGTCATTATATCGATGGATGAGATATTAAAGGCAGAACGCTAACACGTTCGTTTATGCTTAATAAATCATCTGCTAATGCTTCAGGAGCATTTTGTTTGGTTGCCAGGTTGTGAGAAATGCCTTTGCATGAAGGTGAGGTTCGTGGAATAAACGAGTTTCTGCAACATGTCGTCGACACGGGTTCATTTGTGTTTCAACAGGAGGACAGACTCCTTCAAAGGAAAGAAGCTTGACAGTTCAACCGTTACTTTCTCCGCTCCAGTGAGTCGAGGATTTTTAGGATTTATTTATTACTTAATGATCTATAAATCATTTGGATCCAAATTAAATTCGTCTAAAAGCTTAAAATAAATTATCTGCAACCACGAAACTAATCGAAACTACAATTTTCTTTTCAATACAAATGTTTACATATTCTTTGAAGCAGGTTTCACTATTAGTGTATTTCTTCTAATTCTGTGTATTTCATATTGTGTAGTCTATATATATATATATATATATATATATTTGTATTTCTACTTTTTATGTATTTTCTTTAACCGTTGCTTTACCAAATCAAAAGTACATTTAAGATAATCCAATATGCCTGTAATAAAGTTCTTAAATTCTTTGTTATTCCAAAGAAGTGATTAAGGTTAAATATATATATATATTTGTGATAATCTGGTCCCTAATTTTTCTAAAAAGTGGATTTATTTTTATTTCCTCAAGTTTTTTTATTACATTACATGTTGCTTGTTAGACGCTTGGTAACACTTTATATTAAGGTACACACATTCACCATCAACTAGTTGTTAATTAACATGCATATTATCAGTATATTGGCTCTTTGTTAGTCAGTATAAAACACTTATTAATGCCTTATTCTACAAGTACTAGGCCATTAGTGTTTCCTCAATAACCCTCGAATTAGTGCTTATTCACTGTACGTAAGGACGTTGTTGTCCATGAGTTTTGGTCTTAATATGCGCTGCTCAATATGGGCCTAATAAGGCAGCCGTACCACACGGATAGTAATTCTCCCATAATAACACTTAAATATCTTCTTATGGAACAAGACATGAAAGGATAAGTGTTAATTGTGTCTAAATAACCCAAAATCAGGTATTTATATCTATGCTTTGGGGTATTGACAGCACCAACGCTGCACTGCGCCACACGCCTCCACCGAACTGTCTATAAATCATTTGGATTCAGCTAAAAGCTTAAAGACATTTGTCTGTCGTCCCAAAACCTTCTCTCAGGAAATGAAACAAAATGGTTAAAAATGTCACGTAATTCTGTTTCAACGTTTTTGACATCTTTAGTCATCCAAAGAAAATCTTATTTAGATGAAAGATCTTAAAATGAGCCTATTTCTCCAATATGCAAATGTATTCTCGCTCACTGACCCTACGTCCGTAATACCGCATTAGGATTGTTCACAAAATCCAAAAACAGTCCAACAATAAATCCCTTTCACACAAAAAGCGTGTGTGTAAGTGTGTGTGTGTGTGAATGCTTGCGCCCGAGCTAAGGATGCATCCTTACTGCTGTTATTTTATTTACTTCACGTCCCGCAGCCCCCTCAGATCTCCTCGTCCATCAGAGCCTTTTCGCTCCAGCAGAAATCACTCAATACTTCTCTGAGGACAAACCATCACCTTCCCTTTAATTCACCTCAGCTGACTCCCTGCCAGGGGCACGGAGTCATACTGGAGGAGAAGTAAAGTGTACAAATACCCTTTTAGTATATCAAAACTGGGATGACCTTAAACTTTTTGATGCTACACGCGGCCAAAACGGAAGTTATTCACTGCAAAAACTCGAAATCTTGCCAAGTATATTTGTCTAATATCTAGTCGGAATGTCTTTCTATGAGACGTAATAACTTCAGCAGTAACTGCAGTGAGATATAGGGTCTTGTGTTTCGACATTGCATCATCTTATGTAAAAAATCGTATTTTGAGTTGGCTATTGGCTCGTATTTGTGTATTTGTCTCCGAGGGGAAAATAGGTTGCAGCACATCACAAAGGCATTTAAAAATATATGACAATACGTCACTGACGGTACGTCCACACAGCAGCTTTTCAAAAAGCTTGGAGCTGGGCGTGTCTGACAGCTTGGAGATTTTTTGCGACCAACAACCAATCACATGAATCTCCCGCCCCCGACATACAAAGCAAAAAACCCGGGGATTTTATGCGAGCAATATATATATATATAAACTCCCCAAACAGCGAAACCCTACCAGTTTCCCCCCACTGTCTCTGCCACCTCCCTCCATGCTGGTTCCTCCCGTTTGTATCCCGGTAATAGTTCTGGTCGTAAAGAACCGGGTGATTTGCTACCCGTAACTTCTCGTTTGGAATATGAGGAAATGAACTGCGGTCTGGCTCTCCCTGCTTACACGCGGTTTGATTGGCTAGCGCTTCTACTGTCAGATTTGCATAAACGTGTTTGATTGGCTGGCGCTTCCAGCTCAGCTTCAAAAGTTGAACATTGCTCAACTTTTGAATCCTGGAAATCTTCGCTTCGCTCCCCCACAATGCAGTTCGGCGAAAAGCGAGCCAAAGTGACGTCATCCCCATTCAAAGTCAACGGGCAGAGAAGCGTGGAGGCGGTGGAAGATTCGTCTAAAGCTGCTGTGTGGACGTACCGTAAAGCTGCTGTGTGGACGTACCGTAAAGCTGCTGTGTGGACGTACCGTAAAGCTGCTGTGTGGACGTACCGTAAAGCTGCTGTGTGAACTCACGGTACTATAATATCGCTATAAAAAGTCCACGGTACGATATTTATCGCAATATTTGTTGGTACTTGTCCATGTCTCTAGGTGTGTGCATGTAGCCCTGTAAATACCATGTCCTTTTGTGTTATCTGTTGCTTTGTGTTCATGTTGTAACCTACTTGCTGCCATGTTGGACAGGTCTCCCTTGAAAAAGAGATCGATGATCTCAATGGGACCATCTGGTTCAATAAAGGTTTAAAAAATTAAAATTATTTAAAATTAAAAAAATTATTATTATTAAAAAAAAATTAAAATGTTTAAATCGCGGTATATTTTGTCACTCTCATGACGGTATTGAGACATTTATTTACCGCGATATTCGATATATCGTTACATCCCTAGTGTACTCTTAAATATATGTTCTCAGATTGAGATTACTATATATATATACGTTTTTAAGCCTGTCAATTTAAATTGTACATATAAGGCCCTCTATATTTCTTATCCTCTATGGTCCTTTATTCCCCCATCAATGCCACCTTATATCCATATATGGTAATTAAATCCTTTGAATATAGTTAATTATGTTTCTATATATTTGGTGCTTTATTCCATATACAGTGCTTCATTCCCAGCACCTGGACAGTAGCTCATTCCTCTATATAACTGTTTTTATATCGTATGGTACTTTACTCCTCTAAAAAGGGTTCTGAGATGTATTCCTTTAGTAATTTCTACTTTAATACACAGTACTTTTTACCCATTATACAGTATAAAATACTTTATTCTAATTATCTAGTACATTTAGAGAGGAGAATGGATGGTGTCTCTGTCAAACAAAACAACACTCAATGTACAGTTAAGACACTTTGCACACAAATACATCTTAAAGTCTGAAAGTGACCAAACGTCAGTAACAACTAAAGTGCTCAGGTAAAAATGCAAAAGTATGAGCATCAAAATATACTTAAGATATAATTTGTACGATACAGTATACCATTTTATGATTAACCTATGTTCACCCGTACATGTACAGTACGTACATGTCATTTTTAATAAAAAGTGAAAGTTCTAAAAATGCAGAATGATGCATTTAAGAATTGGATTAGAATTATACATTTAAATATAATTATTATTGTTTCAGTAATATGTAGATCTCTTTAATGTTGCAGCTTGTAAACGTGTAATTTAATAGAATTTCTTTATATACTGCTATAGCTTAACCTATAATAATACATTATGAATTTAGTAATACATTCATATTTTGTATTAAATAACCTGACATTTGCCTTCAAAAGGTAGTGGAGTAAAATGACTAAGTACTAAGTACCTTAAACTTGTACTTAGTAAAAGCACTTTATCATGACAATATACTGCAGTGATTTCTAAACAAATCACTGCAGTGGATTGTCTAGTGTTCGCCCACTGAGGAAAAATCCTGGCTCCTTTGTTAGAGAGACTTGGAAAGCACACCTCACCACATATGTTGCTCTAAATCTGGCCCTCATAAGCTCCGGGTGGCCGAACACTAACTTCTGTTCCGATTTCCTCAATACCAGCACAGAGATTTATCGACACAGATCTATACTTCAATGTCTTTGTCCTCACCCTGGGAATAATTATAGAGCCATGTCAGAGGAGGGATCTAGGGGGGGGATTTGACAGGGATTCAGGCGCTAATCCAAGGAGTGATTTGAACACGATAGGAGCACACAATCCATCTTGAAAGGCAACGAGTGAATGAACTGGTGAGATGTTGGCTTTGTTGCTATTCTTGGTGGGTAAACATATTGCTGCATTGTGTACGAGCTCATTCAACGTTGCTTTTTCGAGAGATTATTTAGCAGCTAAAGAGCCAGATATAGAGTGGGGCAGGGAAGACGTATTTCTGTGAGCAGGCCCCAAAGTTAGCATGGGAAAAAAAGCAATGGGATTTTTCCATAAAAAGGAACTACAGCACGGTCACATGACTTCACGTCACCACCGCTAAGCTAAAGGTGGCTAATGTTGGGCTATAAAGGAACTACAGCACGGTCACATGACTTCACGTCACCAGCGCTAAGCTAAAGACGGCTAATGTTGGGCTATAAAGGAACTACAGCACGGTCACATGACTTCACGTCACCAGCGCTAAGCTAAAGACGGCTAATGTTGGGCTATAAAGGAACTACAGCACGGTCACATGACTTCACGTCACCACCGCTAAGCTAAAGGCGGCTAATGTTGGGCTATAAAGCAACTACAGCACGATCACATGACTTCACGTCACCACCGCTAAGCTAAAGGAGGCTAATGTTGGGCTATAAAGCAACTACAGCACGATCACATGACTTCACGTCACCACCGCTAAGCTAAAGGAGGCTAATGTTGGGCTATAAAGCAACTACAGCACGATCACATGACTTCACGTCACCACCGCTAAGCTAAAGGTGGCTAATGTTGGGCTATAAAGGAACTACAGCACGATCACATGACTTCACGTCACCACCGCTAAGCTAAAGGTGGCTAATGTTGGGCTATAAAGGAACTACAGCACGATCACATGACTTCACGTCACCACCGCTAAGCTAAAGGCGGCTAATGTTTGGGCTATAAAGCAACTACAGCACGATCACATGACTTCACGTCACCACCGCTAAGCTAAAGGAGGCTAATGTTGGGCTATAAAGGAACTACAGCAAGGTCACATGACTTCACGTCACCACCGCTAAGCTAAAGGTGGCTAATGTTGGGCTATAAAGGAACTACAGCACGATCACATGACTTCACGTCACCACCGCTAAGCTAAAGGTGGCTAATGTTGGGCTATAAAGGAACTACAGCACGGTCACATGACTTCACGTCACCACCGCTAAGCTAAAGCGGCTAATGTTGGGCTATAAAGGAACTACAGCACGGTCACATGACTTCACGTCACCAGCGCTAAGCTAAAGGACGGCTAATGTTGGGCTATAAAGGAACTACAGCACGGTCACATGACTTCACGTCACCACGCTAAGCTAAAGGACGGCTAATGTTGGGCTATAAAGGAACTACAGCACGGTCACATGACTTCACGTCACCACCGCTAAGCTAAAGGCGGCTAATGTTGGGCTATAAAGGAACTACAGCACGATCACATGACTTCACGTCACCACCGCTAAGCTAAAGGAGGCTAATGTTGGGCTATAAAGCAACTACAGCACGATCACATGACTTCACGTCACCACCGCTAAGCTAAAGGAGGCTAATGTTGGGCTATAAAGCAACTACAGCACGATCACATGACTTCACGTCACCACCGCTAAGCTAAAGGTGGCTAATGTTGGGCTATAAAGGAACTACAGCACGGTCACATGACTTCACGTCACCACCGCTAAGCTAAAGGTGGCTAATGTTGGGCTATAAAGGAACTACAGCACGATCACATGACTTCACGTCACCACCGCTAAGCTAAAGGCGGCTAATGTTTGGCTATAAAGCAACTACAGCACGATCACATGACTTCACGTCACCACTGCTAAGCTAAAGGAGGCTAATGTTGGGCTATAAAGGAACTACAGCAAGGTCACATGACTTCACGTCACCACCGCTAAGCTAAAGGTGGCTAATGTTGGGCTATAAAGGAACTACAGCACGATCACATGACTTCACGTCACCACCGCTAAGCTAAAGGCGGCTAATGTTTGGCTATAAAGCAACTACAGCACGATCACATGACTTCACGTCACCACCGCTAAGCTAAAGGAGGCTAATGTTGGGCTATAAAGGAACTACAGCAAGGTCACATGACTTCACGTCACCACCGCTAAGCTAAAGGTGGCTAATGTTGGGCTATAAAGGAACTACAGCACGATCACATGACTTCACGTCACCACCGCTAAGCTAAAGGTGGCTAATGTTGGGCTATAAAGGAACTACAGCACGGTCACATGACTTCACGTCACCACCGCTAAGCTAAAGACGGCTAATGTTGGGCTATAAAGGAACTACAGCACGGTCACATGACTTCACGTCACCAGCGCTAAGCTAAAGACGGCTAATGTTGGGCTATAAAGGAACTACAGCACGGTCACATGACTTCACGTCACCAGCGCTAAGCTAAAGACGGCTAATGTTGGGCTATAAAGGAACTACAGCACGGTCACATGACTTCACGTCACCACCGCTAAGCTAAAGGCGGCTAATGTTGGGCTATAAAGCAACTACAGCACGATCACATGACTTCACGTCACCACCGCTAAGCTAAAGGAGGCTAATGTTGGGCTATAAAGCAACTACAGCACGATCACATGACTTCACGTCACCACCGCTAAGCTAAAGGAGGCTAATGTTGGGCTATAAAGCAACTACAGCACGATCACATGACTTCACGTCACCACCGCTAAGCTAAAGGTGGCTAATGTTGGGCTATAAAGGAACTACAGCACGATCACATGACTTCACGTCACCACCGCTAAGCTAAAGGTGGCTAATGTTGGGCTATAAAGGAACTACAGCACGATCACATGACTTCACGTCACCACCGCTAAGCTAAAGGCGGCTAATGTTTGGCTATAAAGCAACTACAGCACGATCACATGACTTCACGTCACCACCGCTAAGCTAAAGGAGGCTAATGTTGGGCTATAAAGGAACTACAGCAAGGTCACATGACTTCACGTCACCACCGCTAAGCTAAAGGTGGCTAATGTTGGGCTATAAAGGAACTCCAGCACGATCACATGACTTCACGTCACCACCGCTAAGCTAAAGGTGGCTAATGTTGGGCTATAAAGGAACTACAGCACGGTCACATGACTTCACGTCACCACCGCTAAGCTAAAGACGGCTAATGTTGGGCTATAAAAGAACTACAGCACGGTCACATGACTTCACGTCACCACCGCTAAGCTAAAGGCGGCTAATGTTGGGCGTGATGATGTTTAGTCGTCTAATTTAGACACTTGTCAGCAACCGGCGTTTTTAAACTCACCAATGGGATATTTACTGACTAGCTTTATGTCGTAGAAAAAATATATCTTCAGCTTGTGTTAACCACCGACCTTATTTCGGGCTAAAAACATTGACTTCTAGACAAGGGAACAGGAAGTGCTAGAAGGCTGACTAATTTCTTTGTTTGAGGACTCATTCCTGCACTACTTTTGGGAAGTGTTATGCTCTCAACTGTTCACCTCTGAAAGATAATGCTATTAAATATTAAATATTTTACCTACCAATCCCTTGGTCATGCTACATTTAATAACCAGGTCACGTATGCAGCTAACGGGGATAGCAGCAGCACAGTGAATTCCCAAAGTAAACCTCTAGCCGCGTTCACACTGCGGTACTTTTCCCACAAAGGTTCATGTGAACTTAGTTCATGCGAACTCGTTAGTTCTCATGAACTAAGTACAGATCGCGTTCACACCGGAAAAAGTCCCTGAGGGAGGATTAGGTAAATGAAGCCGCTGACGTCACTTCTTCTTCTTCTGCTTTGGGTTTACTGGCAGGCTGCAAACCACTTCACGGGCGTATACTGCCACCCAAAGTCCCCGGCCGGAAGTCCCCGGAGTTGGGGAAGGCTTCAGTAGAGGCTGCTGGGAGTCCCAGCAGCCTCTACTGAAGCCTTCCGAGTAAATCGCCAGAACGCCGACACCTCCTCATCTCCACCGCTCCCATGTTTTATCTTGTGTTGCCATGAGTTCGTCTCTCTGCGTTTCTGCGCTGGGCTAATGCTAATGCTAATAATGCTAATGCGAGGATAATAAAATGGCAGCTTCACAAACCTTTTTGGGAGTGTTACGGGGCGTGGTTTGAACCTTTGTGGGAAAAGTACCGCAGTGTGAACTAATGAGTGTGTATTCACATCTTTTTTCCCAAACCCTGGATGCTTGCTCAGCCTCTCTTGGCTGCAGGTTCAGTGTTTGCCAGCTTGTCTCATTTAAACACTTTGTGCAGCATCTTCCCGTGGAACAATGAGCTCTCGCATGAAGGCGAACTGACGGACCGTAAGCTCCTGGACTACATCTGCTTTTATTCCCTCACCCCGAGCTTCTGCGTCATCAGAAATCAATCTGAACCTCACTTGCTCTTTATTCACGAAGCTATTTGACGCAGAGGCTGTTCTCCGACCTGAAATCTACCAGTTTCTGCAATAAACAACCTTTTATGTTATTTATTCATGAACAGGGAGATAAATACAAACGAGGTGAGAGTCTGCACTCGCTCTCGACGTCTGGCTGGGAAATGCTGCGCTGTTCATTTTTTTTGAAAAACAAAGCTGTTTGCAAAGTGACATAAGTCGCCAATAATGTGACATTAGCGGGTAATTGCTACGAAAATGTAAATATTAAGCATTCGTGACACGATGGAAGAAAAGATGCAAGATGAAGGGAGAGACGGTGACATTAAAGCGTTACAAGGTTATTTAAATCCACAGATTAGTTCTGATTGGCTGCCAAACAATCAATCCTTAGACCCTCTGTCCTTAGACCCTCTGTCCTCAGACCCTCTGTCCTCTGACCCTCTGTCCTAAGACCCTCTGTCCTAAGACCCTCAATCCTTAGACCCTCTGTCCTTAGACCCTCTGTCCTTAGACCCTCTGTCCTCAGACCCTCTGTCCTAAGACCCTCTGTCCTTAGACCCTCTGTCCTAAGACCCTCTGTCCTTATACCCTCTGTCCTCAGACCCTCTGTCCTCTGACCCTCTGTCCTAAGACCCTCTGTCCTAAGACCTTCTGTCCTCAGACCCTCTGTCCTCAGACCCTCTGTCCTAAGACCCTCTGTCCTAAGACCCTCAATCCTTAGACCCTCTGTCCTAAGACCCTCTGTCCTAAGACCCTCAATCCTTAGACACTCTGTCCTTAGACCCTCTGTCCTTAGACCCTCTGTCCTCAGACCCTCTGTCCTAAGACCCTCTGTCCTTAGACCCCTCCTAGACCCTCTGTCCTCAGACCCTCTGTCCTAAGACCCTCTGTCCTTAGACCCTCTGTCCTAAGACCCTCTGTCCTTAGACCCTCTGTCCTCAGACCCTCTGTCCTCAGACCCTCTGTCCTCAGACCCTCTGTCCTAAGACCCTCTGTCCTTAGACCCTCTGTCCTAAGACCCTCTGTCCTTATACCCTCTGTCCTTAGACCCTCTGTCCTTAGACCCTCTGTCCTAAGACCCTCTGTCCTTAGACCCTCTGTCCTCAGACCTTCTGTCCTCAGACCCTCTGTCCTCAGACCCTCTGTCCTTAGACCCTCTGTCCTTAGACCCTCTGTCCTTAGACCCTCACATCGTACAAGGAAAAACTTCCGGAGAAACCCCACAGTTTAAAGGGAACATGGGAGAAACCTCAGGGAGAGCAGCAGAGGAGGGATCCTTCTCCCAGGACGGACAGACGTGCAATAGATGCCGTGTGTAAATTGAAAAGATAATACATTTGCAACATAGGTAGTCAAAATGTTTGGAAATGCATGTGTGTGTAATAGGAAGATGAATCCACGAGGATATCCATCCAGGACCGATGATCCAGGACCACAGCCACGACTCAAGATCCACGACCGCAGGATCATCCATGACTCCGGATCCCGGTGTATATAGACACCAAAAAGAAAGACATGTGGGGAAGCTGGGTTAATCGGGAACATGAGAGTACACGGGGACAGACAGAGAGAAGGAAGAAGTAAGATGTCCCCCGACAAACTAAGCCTATATCAGCAAAACTAGGGGCTGAATCTAATCAGCCCTAACTATAAGCTTTATCAAAAAGGAAGGTCTTAAGCGCACTCTTAAAAACGGATAGGGTGTCTGCCGCCCGAACACAAACTGGAAGCTTGATAAGAAAACCTTACGTTATGAAGCCAATGCATTGACCTTGGGGGAAAAAAGCCAAAGTGATATCCTGAAATAAAATACAATGTTCTGTTTAATGCTTAAAGGAGATTTATTGTGATGTGACCGGACTGCTTTTGAGCTTTTAGCATCCTTTGATTAGCATCCGTGATGTGGCATAGCAGATAGCATAAATCACATCATGACGTGTCCCTGAGGTCTGACTCGTGTTTACAGTCTTCCCTGTTTTGCTCCGTTGCACAATCTCCTCGCAGCGAGACGAGCTTAAATAATACTTTGCCTCACTCTTCAGATTGTAATTCCTATCGGTTCTCGCCTCAGTCTTTACTATCTCGTTAGTGGAGCCTTGTAGTTTTCAAATGATGATTGAAAGTGTGAATATGCAGCTTTAATTGTTTTTTTAATCAGTATCAGTTCAGAGCCGTCACACACAACAACAAGACGTGTAGATTTTATGAATGTGTTAAACATTTGTTTACAGTATTCCAGGGCGGTCCAACTCAAACACACAGTGGGCCAAGATTAAATAAAGGGTGCTAGTGGAGGGCCGGACTGGTTCAATGTTTATTGCAGAACTTATTGAAATGAACTCACTGCACATATTAAACCTGGAACTAACAAAGCTTAAACTATTGCCTATAAAAACAACATTTAAATAATCAGCTGCATTCATTCCTCACGGCTCTATCTGCAGCTTCTCCAGAGTCACTTCTTAAGAGTACATTTCCCCACAGGCCGACAACAGCTTCAACAAACTATTCCCCTCAGAGAGAAACCAAGCATGCTCTGTTGTCCTGAGAGAAAGTGCAGAAGGAAGCATCCTTGAAGTCAGTGTGCTGCTCTGAGATGCGAGCTCAGATACTTGGCGTCTCATCAGGGGGCAAGGTCATCAATGTTTGGGCTCTGAGCGGAGGAGACCCTCAGGATGGAGGGAAGATGCAATATACCGGCGGGCCAGATCTAACAGGAATTAGAAATGATCCTGCGGGCCGAAATTAAATCCACCACGTGTCATGGTTTTGGATTTTTGTTTTAATTTTCCACCTTTTTAGTTTTGTCATGTTTTCCTCCTCGTGTCGGTCTGATCCTCCCTGTGTTAGACTTCCTGTCGACTCGTCAGCTTCCTTCCTGTGTCTGAATGTCTCATTGTGTTCACCTGTCGCCCTTGTGTGTCTCCTCCCCTGCCAGCTGTGTCTTGTCCTGTGCCCGTCGTCGATGCTTGTCCGTGTCTCCTGCCTGTTCCCGTCTGTCGTGCTCCCGTCTGTTCCCGTCTGTCATGCTCCCGTCTGTTCCCGTCTGTCGTGCTCCCGTCTGTCATGCTCCCGTCTGTTCCCGTCTGTCGTGCTCCCGTCTGTTCCCGTCTGTCGTGCTCCCGTCTGTTCCCGTCTGTCGTGCTCCCGTCTGTTCACGTCTGTCGTGCTCCCGTCTGTTCCCGTCTGTCGTGCTCCCGTCTGTTCCCGTCTGTCGTGCTCCCGTCTGTTCCCGTCTGCCGTGCTCCCGTCTGTTCCCGTCTGTCGTGCTCCCGTCTGCTCCCGTCTGTCGTGCTCCCGTCTGTTCCCGTCTGTCGTGCTCCCGTCTGTTCACGTCTGTCGTGCTCCCCGGTTTTGTTTCTGTTCATTAGTTTCTTGTTTTTTCCTGCCTTCGGCTTTTGCTCGCTTTTTGTTACCTTACCTTTTTTACTACTTTTTTTAAACTGCACTTCGGTCCCATTTTCCCCAAACCTGACACCAAGGGCCTGACTTGAGTTTGACACGTGATCCATATAATTGTTTTTATATATTTATATGGTAGTTTATTCCTCTATAAAGAGTTATTCCTTTATTTTGGGTAATTTCTACTTCAATATTCAGTACTTTTTATCCTTTATACCTCTATATAAAGTACTTTACTCGCTATATATCTATATAATCCTTTATTTCATTATATGTAGCCTTTGCAGACCATTTACATGCACACAAATGTATATAACACACTACAGGAAAGGGAAAACCCGAGCAAGCTGAACTGGGCGTCTCTAAATGTCATCGATGTGAGTCTAATCGTATTGATCCTTTATGTTTTGATCATTAAAACAACGACAGAGTTTTAGTGTGAGGATCAAAGTGACTCCAAAGTCATCCACACATCAGCTGCTGTACTGTAGTTAATTAATTTAGCTGTAAAACATGTCTGTACACTATCCATTCCCACCGCGTGACCTTACTCTGTGCACGCCACTCATTCCCTAGAGATGTACTGTATAAATCTCCTCTCTTTTCTAATCGGTTTGGGAGACGGCGACCTTGCCCAGGAACAGTGCATCTCCGCAGGGCATTGAATCAGCAAATCTGTACTTATTACCGTATCATTTGCATGGGACTCAAGGTGGTTCAAAAACTGCCCATTCAATACAATTTAAAAGGGAATTAGCACTTAAGATATTAACTTGTATATCAAAAGTACTTTAGCTTTTACTGCAGTCAGGTGAGGGAAGAGAGAGCTTCCTGTAGAAAGCATCCTAAGTGCAGTCGGATCGGATCCACACTTAAGATTTGACAAGCTGAAAATAATACTCTCAAACAGGGTTTTAAAATATTATAAGGGATTAAGCAGGGCGTCATCTCTTTTTCATTCTCTATCTATAAAACATTCATGCTACAGCTCCTGCGGGAGATCGTTCCTCCTCCTCTGAGTGGTGGAGGAGACACTTAAAGCAGAGATACAGCAGCGAAAAGGCAATCAACACGAAATATCTTAGCAATGTTCTCTCTTATAGCCTTCTTTTTAAATAAGGAGACGTTTTTGTTACAGGCAGGCTTCGGGAATAACAGATTACGTGTTACTGGATTATGTATTCAGGATACTGCACAAGTAGGCTATTACCTTACAGCAGAGATGGAGCACTCGAGTCGTGGACTTGAGTGACGATTTTCAGGACTCGTGACTCGGACTTGGACTCGGACTCGAAGAGTGGTGACTCGAGAGTGACTTGGACTCGTGAATTGGTGACTTGACTACTGTTCGGGATTAATTTTGTCTTTACTTAAGATATTTGACCTTTCGGCCTGTTGACGTTTTACGACCGACCCCTAAATCTGTCATCTGTCTTAGGGAATGGGAAATCTTTAATAATAATAATAATACATTTTATTTTTAGGCGCCTTTCATGACACCCAAGGACACCGTACAATTTAAAAATAAAAAATAACTAAATAAAAAATAAATAAAATAAAACTAAGAGGCAACAGAACAAGATAAAAACGCAAACAGGAAATCATGGAGGAGTCAGTCAAGTGGACACACATGAAACTTATAATGGGGAGCACTACAGTGAGTAGGCAGATTTGAACAGGTGGGTTTTTAATTGGGATTTGAATAAGGTGATTGTGTCTGACTGCCGGATGTGCGGGGGGAGGGAGTTCCAGAGTTCTTTGCTATTGCTGACATTACCAGTTTTATGACCGGTCACAGAGCCGTAGAGTCAGATGAGTGGTCTCCAGGTGCTCACGGATACCTTCCCCCAACATGCCGATTAGCTCTCGGTAAATTAGTTAAAGGGTCTACCAAGATGGGAGGCTGATCAGAGTTGTCATGACAACCCACCCGTGCAGTCAGAACCTTCTGCTGCTGTGACTTGTGATGTGAATTCTCCGGCCCATGCTTGTAATAAACTGCCAGTGTTTGACATCAGAACTCCAGCTTGTCCCGTGTCTCTCCGAGTCCTGACTCTCCGTTGCTACAACACTGCCTTACAGTAACATAAAAACGGACTTAATCAGATTGCGGTTACATTTCTTAAAGACGTGGATCACAAACAGGATTACGATGTTCCTAAAAAGTGCATATTTCGATGTAAAAGGGTCAGGTTGTATTTCTTCGTAAGCTGTATACTTTAAGTGTGAATATTTAAACTTACTGCCTGAATTTTCTTTATGGTTTTCACTTTCTTTGGTTCATGTATTCTTCTTTTTAATTCAGCGAACCTATACGGCAGTACAGTACTTGACTTTAATGCATGTGGTTCCTCTCCCCCAGTGGAACATAACAGCAGGTGTGTATTACCAACGATACGGTGGGTAATTCAGAAAAGGAGGGCGTCAGAGTTGATGTAATGTCGGATCCAGGCACACGGCGTGGGAGGGAATGATTGTGTGTTGACCTGAGCTCATGCGGGACAGGCGGCAGCTGCAAGCTCAATATAACAGCAGTGCAGGTAGAGTTGAGGAAATGTGTTTTCACAGTAATTGCTGTGTGTGTACTTCAAGCTCTGTAATAAAAACCACACAGCCTCGTCCCCTGCAGTCAGAAATGAGATTTTCTTTGTGTTGCTTCCCTTGTTTGACACCTTCGAAGGTTTAAAGATACTTGAGCAATGTTTATGGTTTTAAAGAGTCCTCTCCTGCTGATGTTCAGGTGTATATCAGTATGTAGTGTCTCTACTTTAAAGAGTCCTCTCCTGCTGATGTTCAGGTGTATATCAGTATGTAGTGTCTCTACTTTACAGAGTCCTCTCCTGCTGATGTCCAGGTGTATATCAGTATGTAGTGTCTCTACTTTAAAGAGTCCTCTCCTGCTGATGTTCAGGTGTATATCAGTATGTAGTGTCTCTACTTTAAAGAGTCCTCTCCTGCTGATGTTCAGGTGTATATCAGTATGTAGTGTCTCTACTTTAAAGAGTCCTCTCCTGCTGATGTTCAGGTGTATATCAGTATGTAGTGTCTCTACTTTAAAGAGTCCTCTCCTGCTGATGTTCAGGTGTATATCAGTATGTAGTGTCTCAGGGCTTTTACTTGTAACAGGGTATTTTTAGTACTCATCGTTGCAACTTGTACTTCTTAGTACTTCCTCCACCTCTATGATTGTTTGCCCGCAGGCAGCACCTGGGGATGGGAGCAGCCTGAAGCCAGTGAAAGAGAAGATGTGAGGAGCAGCTCAGTGTTGGCTTCACAGCTTCCTGTCTGCCACAGTGTGTGTGCGCAGTGTGCAGATAATTAAGGTTGAGGGTGGACCGCTCCCACAGTGCCACAGTGCCACTGAGCCAGAGCACTGCACCGAGGCAATTCATTTTCACAGAGATGGCTCTCAGATAGCAGCAGCCGCTGGGGAGTCCTATAGGCAGCTGAACAGTATGGTGGCACGAAATGAGAAGGCCTTGGAGATGTGAGAGTGTTTTATTTACAGGGTGGCAGAAATGGACTCCAAGCATGGGCGTCACTTTGTTAGAAAAAGATAAGAGAAGACGGACTTTTATTAATCCCCGTGGGGAAATTGTTTCTCTGCATTCGACCCATCCTAGTGTTAGGAGCAGTGGGCTGCCATTTTGAACGGTGCCCGGGGAGCAGTGTAGGGAACGGTGCCTTGCTCAGGGACACCTCGGTAGCACTTGGTCTTGCCGGGACGTGAACTGGTGACCTTCCAATTGCCAAGCCGAGTTCAACATGTAAGAAGTAGAAAGTACAGGTGTTTGAGTTCAACATGTAAGAAGTAGAAAGTACAGGTGTTTGTGTTCAACATGTAAGAAGTAGAAAGTACAGGTATTTGAGTTCAACATGTAAGAAGTAGAAAGTACAGGTATTTGGGTTCAACATGTAAGAAGTAGAAAGTACAGGTATTTGTGTTCAACATGTGAGAAGTAGAAAGTACAGGTATTTGAGTTCAACATGTAAGAAGTAGAAAGTACAGGTATTTGGGTTCAACATGTGAGAAGTAGAAAGTACAGGTATTTGAGTTCAACATGTAAGAAGTAGAAAGTACAGGTATTTGAGTTCAACATGTAAGAAGTAGAAAGTACAGGTATTTGAGTTCAACATGTGAGAAGTAGAAAGTACAGGTATTTGAGTTCAACATGTAAGAAGTAGAAAGTACAGGTATTTGTGTTCAACATGTAAGAAGTAGAAAGTACAGGTATTTGTGTTCAAAATGTAAGAAGTAGAAAGTACAGGTATTTGAGTTCAACATGTAAGAAGTAGAAAGTACAGGTATTTGAGTTCAACATGTGAGAAGTAGAAAGTACAGGTATTTGAGTTCAACATGTAAGAAGTAGAAAGTACAGGTATTTGAGTTCAACATGTGAGAAGTAGAAAGTACAGGTATTTGAGTTCAACATGTAAGAAGTAGAAAGTACAGGTATTTGAGTTCAACATGTAAGAAGTAGAAAGTACAGGTATTTGGGTTCAACATGTAAGAAGTAGAAAGTACAGGTATTTGGGTTCAACATGTGAGAAGTAGAAAGTACAGGTATTTGAGTTCAACATGTAAGAAGTAGAAAGTACAGGTATTTGGGTTCAACATGTGAGAAGTAGAAAGTACAGGTATTTGAGTTCAACATGTAAGAAGTAGAAAGTACAGGTATTTGAGTTCAACATGTGAGAAGTAGAAAGTACAGGTATTTGAGTTCAACATGTAAGAAGTAAAAGTCGTCAGAAAAATAAGTAGTGGAGTAAAGTACTGATACCAGAACAATGTACTTAAGTAACAAAGTATTTGTACTCCACTCCTTCTCACCTCTGCAAACAACACATATACATACTATTGCTATTTTGAAAACGATTGCAGTCACTGTGCTACGCTGCAGCAAAGCGGCAGCAACCATTGTTTTACTATTGTCTATTCCATTATTACCAATATTAACTTGGGTTACCCAGGAATACACCCAAAAAGTGTGAAGAGTCCTCCAGAGTGTGCATGTTCTGTGCAGATAAACTTTTCTCAAAGTGTACAATTCTTTGTGCTCGTGGACATGTTCCCATCATCCCAAGTGTAAACGACATTTATGACTCCATTGCTGTCTTTCCTGCTGACGAAATGGAAGTTCTGCTTATCAAATCATTTGCTTTCATGATATTGTATAAATAATACAATTCTGTACGCCTTGAAAGTCATAAGATACTCAATCGATTGAGATCTCATCCCTTAGGGTAGCTGACCAGTCACCAGGGGCCATGTGACCACACAGATGGAGACCACTGATCTGATATAGTCAGTTAACTCATGACTAAGCATTGAAACTGTATAAAAGCAGACTCTTCAGATTGAGTCGTCACACTCGGCTGAGGAGACATTTGCTTTCTGTTGGCTGCGTGCCTCGTTTCCAAAAGATGGTAAAAGACTTGGAAGGACCCCCCTTTGACCGGTTCATTGCAACTCCCTACGCTAGCGCCTCATTTCAGCTTCGTGTGCTTGTTTGAATCTGAAGTGGATTTATTTTGCCTACCTGCTGTAAATATTGCGGAGGAAAGAAATCCTCTCCACCGCTCTTTGTGCCCACTCACTGTTTGACTGCTTACTCCGTCCCGCACCCGGTGCCTACGCCGTGCTCCTGTCTGGGTTTGTTTATTCAGTGCGTTAGATCACCAGTGGGCATTTCACAGTGAAGTGGTCGAGGGAGTGGGAGCTACGTATTAAAAAGTCAGATGGATGTGAATGTGAGAGTCCTCCTCAGTTTTAAAAACACTTTAATGCATCGTCTCTTTTCTCTTTCTAGTGTAGAGCATGACTTAAAGGGGACCTATCGTGCAAAATGCACTTTGCGATGGGAACTCACGCAGCGTCAGAAAATAAAACCCTCTCTTTTCCTCCGTACCCAAATCTTTTAAAAACGGGTGTACGACGAGCGGAGATTCCATCCGATCTGACGTCGAATCGGCGGCGGACCCACAGAAAGTTGCCATCAGAAACAATGCCTGACGTGTTTTAATCTCGTCTTTGTTGACATTAGCAAGCCTCGCTAACACTCAGAGCTAACCTGTGCTGGAGAGCACGTGTTTAAAAAGCAGGAAATAAAGAAAGGAACTCACCTTGTGATAAACCTGCAAGAGAAAAAGCATTTGAGCTCCATACTATTTCAGAAATAATCCTTGATGTGGTTTAGAACAGGATGGCGTTTTATCACAACAGAATTTAACTTTATCTCCGGTAGAATTCTGATCAGGCATTAGCTCCGCCTCCTCTTCTTTCTTTTTTTTCAAGCTAAGGACCCAAGATCCGCGTTTCTCTAACCGGGCTGTTAAAGAGGGGTTTGAGCAGAATGAGGCACGGCTACAACGGGGGATCTGTTTGGGATTTAAAAAAAAACTTCACAGACAATATATTTGTCAAATATAGCATGATAGGTCCACTTTAAGTCTGCAGGAAAGGGCAGGTAGACATTAACATTTGGAGTGGGTAGAGACCAAAAATGGAGCAAAAAGAGTTAGTCACATCTCAATCTCAATCTTTATTTATTTATTAGGGTGGTCCTTAAAATTGAAAGTGGGAAAGTCTAAGCTCCAACTCCCAGAATTCCTTCTATTTGTCACGAAAACTCTCCTCCTGGCAAAAAGTACGGCTCCGCCCACTTTTGGGGGAAAAACAAAGCTGTCAGTTGAACGGCGGTCGATACAAATTCTGAAGTTTTTCCCAATCCAATCAGAAATGTGAGAAAACCGTGGATTAGTGGATCTTCAAGGAGCCCGATCACGATGGCCAGTCAGGCGAACAATTACATTATCGACGATCACGCTCGATATATGGTTAAATATAACAGCAGTCGATCGATGTCCATAGATGAGAGTAACATCTACGTCACTTTACGGCCCCGCCCACTTTTGGGCGAAACCAACGCTGTCATTTGAACGGCGATCGAGCCTGAAGCCACAGAGCTCTCCCGTCTTCTTAGAGGAAGTCCAGGAACACTGAACTCTGGATTAGTTCTAATGTTCGAGGCGCAATAAACGCCCAGAAGTCATTCTATTCGTCAAGAAAACTCTCCTGGTGAATGTTGTCCTCAATCTGACAACATGTACTTCATCGACCTGGAAGTGTAGCCTCAGTTCCAGCACCGTGGCAGCCCAGGTCGATGAGGAGGGGAGGGTACATGTTGTCAGATTGAGGATAACATTCACCAGGAGAGTTTTCTTGACAAACCGGTGGTTGGAGCTTAAAACAAATACATTTGAAAATGTACGTATCACTAAGGACCACCCTATTATTTATATAACACATTCAAAACAACCTGCAGGTGACCAAAGTGCTGTACCGGGAACACACACAATATAGAATAACACAATAGGAGTCAATAATAAAACACTAATTAAAAAGCACAATAACTATAAACATGTCAAAGTGTTATGTTCAACTAGTTTTAAAATCTGTGTTTTCATCGCATTGGATCCCCAGTGGGCATTTCACAGTGAAGTGGTCGAGGCAGTGGGAGCTGCGTGAAACAGAGAAAGAAGCCCGATGGATGTGAATGTGATGAGTCCGTATTGTTCCAGTCCTCCTCTCTTTATTTCCAGCATCTGTGCGGCTGTGATGAGAAACACCAGCTAACTAGGCCACTGCATAATAAGCAAGAATAGCAGCAAAGAAAAAAATGAATAAGGAAAAAGAAAAGGGGGGAAAGGAATCAGTTCTCGAGGGGGGGGGGATCTGTATCCAACACGTAACTGCTGACAAAAGTCATTCACCGAGTAAATATTGTCCTTTTTTACTGCAGATGCATTTTGCTTGCATTCACCTTCAGCCTCTGCAGAGCTGCTTCAGAGTTCACCTCTCGTTCAGCCCTGAGCCGTCACGTGACTGACGATCGGGGTGCCGTAAGGGGGTGAAAGGTTAGGGCGATTCTAAGGGCCCGTGAATGACCATCGGGGCGCCGTAAGAGGGTGAAAGGTTAGGGCGATTCTAAGGGCCCGTGAATGACCATCGGGGCGCCGTAAGGGGGTGAAAGGTTAGGGCGATTCTAAGGGCCCGTGAATGACCATCGGGGCGCCGTAAGAGGGGTGAAAGGTTAGGGCGATTCTAAGGGCCCGTGACTGACAGGGGCGCCGTAAAGGGGGTGAAAGGTTAGGGCGATTCTAAGGGCCCGTGACTGACCATCGGGGCGCCGTAAGGGGGTGAAAGGTTAGGGCGATTCTAAGGGCCCGATGACTGACAGGGGCCCAAACTATTTTATTTTCATGGGGCCCAAAATCCCTGCTGGCGATGCACCTTTCGTTCGGTGTGACTGCAGAGATGCGGGAGTCTCTTTCGGTGCTTCACACACTTTCTTGTGTTTTCTTCTGTTCACACCCTTCGTATTTATTTCTGCAAGTGGCGCCAATTGATTTCTCTGTAATTACAATGTGGAAACGATGTGCCGAAAACCGCCGCTCGTGGGGAAGAGTCTCTACAGAGTACTATCACTCGGATCTGAAGCTCTCCTCGCCGTTAGGGAGCGTTATGACGTGGCTTGTTTTCTTGCTGCTGTTTTCAGTGAAAAGCTGCTCAAACCCGCTGCACCCTGCCCACTTAGCGGTACACCGCAGGCAGACACGACGTTAATGAGAATTTAGAGGAGCACTTAGGAACCAAAGAGCAAGATAGTTTCAAGTGGGTGGAGACCAAACATGGAGCAAAACAGATTCCTCACATCAGTTATTAGAATAAAAAAAAACACTGTTGGGAAAATCCTGAACGTCCTCTTCCAACATGAGAGTAGCATGCTCACAAAGGTATCCCAACTGTAGCTGTGAACATGACAGGATGTGAGATGACCTGGAAGAGCATCAGGACTGTTTGAGGCAGATGATAGCTATGTGATGAACATGAGGACTCAGCCTCTATGGAGAGAGACATCAAGCATGCTCATTTCTGACGTGGAGCTGATCTGAAGTAAACATTGATACTGCTTTCTATTCCTCCATCTTGTGACGGTGTGACTCCCTCTCTTGATATCAGCGTGTGAAGGACACTGTTTGAGATTTTGAGTCAAAAGTCAGGATTTTGAGAAAAAGTAATAATTTTTGGGAAAAGTCAGAATTTTGAGATTTTTAGAAAAAGGATTTTGAGAGAAAGTCAGAATTTTTATATTTTCAGAAAAAAGCCAACATTTTGAGAAAAAAGTCAGTATTTTGATCGTGACAGGATGTATGATTACCGAGAAGAACCAGTAGTCCTCGACTGTGTGACTCCCTCTCTTGGATATCAGCATGTGAAGGACACTGCTCAGAAACTAGCTGATGCTCTGTATGTGACGACTCCTTCCATTCTGGAGAGGATCACAGATACACGGATCCTGAGATTGAAGCTCAAGCCGGGGACGAGGGATTATTAAAAATGTTAAGTATTCTGAAAAGTCAGAATTTTGCGATTTTGAGAAAAAAGTCAGAATATTGTGAGAAAAGTCAGGTGACGAGTGCAAACAGCTACTAACTTGATTTGTATTGTGTCTCTTCTCTTGTTTTAGTGTAGAGCATGACTTCCGTCTGCAGGAGGGCCAGGTGGTCCGCAAGTGGAAGGTGGGCGACCCCCCCCGAAGGCTCCCCACAGACCCCCACTCCCCAACCCTCCACTCCACAACAACTGGACTCCCCTCAGACGGAAAGACCCCCCGCCACCACCAAGAAGAACCGGAAGAAATGTTTCTGGTTCCTCTGAGTGCGAGAGACATTTTGATACCGTAATGCACTGCGTACTAAAAAAAAACCCCACAGATGATGAACTACGAACAAAAACGAGCGGACTGAATCAAAACGCCCACTGTGGGAGGAGAGATTTCACCGCTGGAGTCGATGAGAATGGTTTGACTGGGGCAAACATGCTGCTTCGAAAAAATGCCTCTTCAGCACTTACAGGTCATTCTGGCGCAGGGAAGTAAAAGTGCTGAAGTCAAATAAAAGCAAAAGTTGAGTGCACAACATGACTCACAGTTTTGAAGCAATTAGGAGATACATATAGGGGGTGGGACGGGGCAGGGGGCACCGTCCAAGAGGCAATACAGAGCAGAGGAGGGAGGATATTTATAAATGTTTAAAGTTTATACGCAGAGAGAGAGAAATGCAGAAGGGATTCATCTTCATTATGGACTAATGAGGGTCAGAACACCAGCTTTTATATCCAGAGACATTTAAAAATAATTATTATGTATTTCAATCTTTTAATATACTGTAATTGATGCAACACGTCTACACACACACACACACACACACACGATATATATATATATATACATAAAAAGGAATATAATTGAGAACATGAGTAAGATGGATGATTTATTTCAGATATGGATTACTGCTCTATAAAAGTATTTTACCACATATGATTGTGTGTGTTTTTATTCAACAGGTTTTAAAAAATGATTTGTAATTGAAGTATTTTCATAATAACGCATCAAATGGTACCACTACTTTAATGTGATGGCACTCCATTACAAATCATGCACTTAAGTACAATTTGGTTGTACTTTTTCTTTATTAGAGTATTTACATGTTCTGCTTCTTCATACTTCTACTTCCCTACAATTCAGGCGGGTGTTGTACTTTTTAATCCACGCATCCAAGATACATTTCAAATGGCACTTCATATACATGACAGTAACAAATGTGTCACTTCCGGGCAAAAATTATGGCTCCGCCCACTTTTGGGGGAAACCAACGCGGTCGTTTGAATGGCGGTCAATACAAATTAATTTAATGTAACCGTATATCGAGACCGATTGTCGATTTCCAATGATTTAATGTAATCGTTTGCCTGACTGGCCATCGTAATCGGGCTCTTTGAAGATCCAAAAATACACGGTTTTCAAAAACTTCTGAATGTGTATTGACCGCCATTTAAATGACAGCGTTGGTTTCCCCCAAAAGTGGGCGGGGCTCTAATTTTCGCCCGGAAGTGTTACTCTCATCTATTGCCTTTTTTGTCAAATACTAAAAAATGTTTTTATCTTTCAGCCTCCAATCGTTGTTACCATGTGACACTCAATGTCCACTAGGGATGGGTATCGTTTGAAATGTATCGATTCCGATTCCGGTTCTGCTTATCGATTCCGGTTCTTATCGATTCCCCATTTCGATTACAAAATTGTAAAAGAAAGAGGTCAAACGTTTAGATAACAAAAATATCTTTATTCTTTTAAGCTTTAACTTTACAAATAAAATATATACATGTAATACAAATGTATTGCACAATAGCTGTGCTTTATTTTAGCTGAGCCTGTGGCGAGCTATTCACAGGTATAACGGTACGTCCACGCAGCAGCTTTTCAAAAATATTGAACATCTTGGAGCTGGGCGTGTCTGACAGCTTGGGGATTTTTTGCGAGCAACGCGACCAACAACCAATCACATGAATGTCCCGCCCCCGACATACAAAGCAAAAAACCCCCGGGGATTTTATGCGAGCAATATATATATATATATATAAACTCCCCAAACAGGAAACCTACCAGTTTCCCCCACTGTTTCTGCCCCCTCCCTCCATGCTGGTTCCTCCGGTTTGGATCCCGGTAATAGTTCTGGTCGTAAAGAACCGGGTGATTTGCTACCGTAACTTCTCGTTTGGAATATGAGGAAATGAACTGCGGTCTGGTTCTCCCTGCTTACACGCGGTTTGATTGGCTAGCGCTTCTACTGTCAGATTTGCATACACGTGTTTGATTGGCTGACGCTTCCAGCTCAGCTTCAAAAGTTGAACATTGCTCAACTTTTGAAGCCTGAAAATCCTGGAAATCTTCGCTTCGCTCCCCCACAATGCAGTTCGGCGAAAAGCGAGGCAAAGTGACGTCATCCCCATTCAAAGTCAATGGGCAGAGAAGCCTGAAGCTGCTGTGTGGACATACACTGTGCCTCGTCTTTTTATTTTTTCGTGTAGTGGAGCCTCACTTCAGAGCGTTTACCGCGACCCATCCTTGGTGTTATGAAGTGACTGAGCTCGTGAACTGTCTACGGGAGAGCGGGGGGGCCTCGCTGCGGGTAACTGTGGACCTCTGTCGCCTGTCAGCGCAATTTACATGATGCCGTTAAAAAAAATTAAGGGCGGTGCCGGCCGTCAGCGTACCGAGCTGGCCGCCAACGGACCGCTGACGACCGGCCGTTCTGTGATTCCCCAGGTCCGCCCTGTATTCCACCGGGTCACCGCGGGGTCTACCGCGCGTAGGAACCGTTAAGCAGAACCGAAATTGTGTATTTGTATGGGTACCCGAGTTTCGGTTCCCAACCCTAATATCCTCTGAAATGTGACGAGTGGTGGAGCAAGCTTTCAGTCGAAGAGGTCGCATGGTACGAGTTTAATCTCTAACAACACATTGCGTTTTATAAGCTCGCCATACGATTTAAATGTTAATGTGAAAAGCCACCAGTAGATTCAGCTGCCACACAAAAGAAGTGAACAATGACGGACTTTGAAAGGTAGTGGAGTGCAAATACACTTTGCACCACTGGCTATATGATAAACCAAATGATGAGTCCCATTTAGGACACAGGCACTATATAGATCTCTCTCGAAAAAGACAACATGTTTTCGGCGACATCTCCCAGACACCGGGCTGCTCTCGGAGCTCAGATGGCCGTCCTGGACACTTGAGGGCAAATCTCGGGATGTTAAGCCTCAGCTGTGTGGTGGCTGCGAGAAGCCCCAAATATGACCACTTAGTAATTCATGACACACATAAGCTGCTTCTGCCAGGCTCTGAGGTGGCATGAGACGCTGGCCTAATTTATCCCAAACTTTCGGAAAGGGTTAGCTTTCAGTTTTGTTTGTTTTGGATTTGTTTACGACCGCTGCCAGTTTCCACTTTACGCCTCGAACAAAGCAGACACACACACACACTCCACAGTCCACAATCTCTTCTGTGCTCGTGTTGTAACTGCCACTTCTTCCTTCTGGGCTCTCAAAACACGAGTGCACAAACATGGATATGTATTATGTACACATGAACACACACACACACACACACACACACACACACATTACCAAGAGCTTAAGGCCCGTCTTCACCAGCTGAACTCTGCGTCCCGCTGAGCTGCGCTGAGGTGTAGAGGTAGAGAAGCTGCACGTACAACCGCTTGAAAATAACTCATTTACCCACAACCCACTTAGCAGCAACAAGCATTCAGACACCGTTTGAGAAGCGTAATGGAGCATTGAGCAGCTAAAGAGCCAGATATTAAAATGTGGAGTGGATGGAGACCAACAAGGAGTCAAGTACATGATAGTTAAGTTTTAAAAACACGCTTTCCTGCATTGGCTTTCCTCTCTATAGTGTGGAGCATGGCTTTAGTCTGCAGGGAAGGGCAGGCTGAGCGAGATATTTCCATCCGGAGTGGGTGGAGACCAAAATGGAGCAAAAAGAGTGAGTCACAACGGGTTTGGCAAGAGATAAAAAACACACTAAACGGTTTTCTTATCGTCTTTGATGCCTACCTAGTGAAGAACGTGACTTTAGTCCACGGGATGGGCCGGTGCTCCAACAGAGCAGTCAGACACACACTCTGTTTCTACTGGAGAGACATCAGGCAGGAGTCCACGATCTATTCTGTGCTCGTGTTGTAACCACACACACGCACACACACACACACACACACACACACACGCACACACACACACACACGCATACACAACCAAGAGCTTAAGGCCCCGTATTCACCAACTTAACTCTGCGTCCCGCTGCGCTGAGGTGAAGAGGTTGAGAAGCTTCTGCTGCTGCACGTACAACCGCTTGAAAATATCTCATTTACACACAAACGCCGTGGCTCACACACACACACACACACACACACACACAATTCCACTTCACACAGCTAACATATTATTCTCAGACCAACACAATGCATTATCTCCCCCGCAGTTGTTCCTCACAAGCGAGGCCTGGTACCGCGGTGTGTGTGCGGTGTGTGTGCGGCGCGCTGCTGAGCGAGTGTGGAGATGTCAGTCATTAATCTGCTACAGCGCAGCCTGTAATCCTGATGACAGCAGAGAGGATCTGAAACCAGCCTGCAGAGGGGAACAAAGGAGCCGCAGAACACTGGCTTTGAATCCATAAGGAGGAAGTGTGTGTGTGTGTGTGTGTGAGAGGTAGGTAACTATTTTGTCAGAAATGCCGCAGTAGCTATTGAAGAATGCTGGCACACACAAAGGGGAGAAGAGGAGAGTTCCATGGACACATCGAGGCGAGGCAAGTGTATTTATATGGCCCCTTTCATCACGAGGAAAAACTCATCAGAATCAGAGTTCCTTCATTTGTCCTGAGCGGGGAAATATACATTATTACAACCGTGGAAGAACAGTGCAGGTAGAGAGAGAATAGACGTATTACACCGAACACAAATATAAACGCAACACTTTTGTCTTTGCTCCCATTTACCATGAGATGAACTCAAAGATCTAAAACATTTTCTATAAACACAAAATAACCATTTCTCTCAAATATTGTTCACAAATCTGAAACAATGTGTGAGAGTGAGCACTTCTCCTTTGCCGAGATAATCCATCCCACCTCTCAGGCGTGGCATATCAAGATGCTGATTAGACAGCATGAGTATTGCACAGGTGTGCCTTAGGCTGGCCACCATAAAAGGCCACTCTGAAACGTGCAGTTTTGCTTTATTGGGGGGGGGTCGGGGGGGTCCGAAAGCCAGGCAGTATCTGGTGTCAGGGGTTAGGGATAGGGTTAGGGTTAGGGTAATGTTGTGAATCAAGTGGCCTGTGTTCGTCGTCCATAACATACGCCTGCCCATACCATAACCCCACCACCACCATGGGCCACTCGATTCACAACATTGCCCTACATAGAAATAATAAAGCGTCAATTTCACAAAGGTATATTGTACATAGTTTCATATTTAGAGGTAGCTTTACCAAAGTGAAAAACACTAAGGGCATTAACAAATAGTGCGGCGGAATCACATTATGAAATGCAGTGGCGAACCGTGTCTGTCTCAACTGGACCTTCTGTAGACACATTCCCCCCCGCCCCCCCCGCCGCGGCTTTAATGTCCGTCTTTTCACTGAATTGTCGTCTTGAAAAGGGTACTCACAACAGTTCCGCAACATCTTCCTCTTCACCTGTTGCACTAAAAACAATGAATTGCTTCGTCGCATTCATCTAGATCAGGGGTGTCAAACTCAAGGCCCGGGGGCCACATTCGGCCCGCGACTTCATTTTCATGCGGCCCCACAAGAGCTTGCAAAGAATATAATATGTTTATTATACGGTTACATGCTACAGAAGCACGTTGCCCATAAACTACATGTCCCACAATGCATCTGAATATGACTTTTTTTCGATTTGCCTTTTTTCATAGAATTCCTTTTTCTCAGAATTAGATTTTTATTTCAAAACGTCACTTCTATTTATTTTTTCTCCAGCATTTGGCTTTTCTTTTTAAATCATTGTGGGACATACGCACTGAAGAGACTTGCCCTCGACTTCTGCTTTCAGAGGTAGTTAATTATGAAGTGTATTACCCTATCCGATGATAATCCAATGCAGAGGCAATGATGTAATATAATACATTATTTTAATATATATGATATATTTATATATGTATTTTTATATAGTCTTAAAGTTACAACCGGCCCTTTGAGTGAAACCATAATGCTGATGTGGCCCACGATGACATTTAGTTTGACACCCCTGATCTAGCTCCTCTGCCTCGAGCCAGTGAACTAGCGGGCTTCTAGAACACCTGGAACCGAGGGGAACTCTGGAAGAACACGCCCACTGGCTACAAATCAATATCTGATTGGTTGATCAAACTGTCAGTCCAAACGTGCGCTCTCTTCAGTGCAACGGCCAGGGCCTTCGATCAAGGATGTAGAAAACCTTGTTGAAGGATCTTCTACCCAGAGACCCAGAACGAGATCTGATTGGTTGCTTTATTTTCTAACACAAACCCACTGACACGCGGAGTGCAAGATCCGAGAATTTTATTTTATTACTTTTATTTATATAATTAAATCGATTTGTTGTTTGTTTTATCTGAGTGTCCCAGGGTGTTCTCTGAATACCTTGAAGGCCCTGACGGTTCGCCTCGGAAACATGGTGTTTCAAAACATTCACTAAAAAGCAAAGGGAATAAAAACCAAGCTAATATAGAATCACACAGGTCGGACAAACATGAATACAAGTTACAGAGCCGTGTGAGATGTGAACAGTTCAATTCCAAGCAGCGGCAGAAAGAAAAGTCTTCAGCCTGGATTTCAAAGCGGTCCGAGGTCAGCGGACCTGCAGGTCTGTTCCAGGTGGAGCGTACATGTTGGGCTTCAGGTGGATGCGCCGTGGAGCTTCTGCACCGAAACAGAGGCTCCTTCAAAGGAACATCAAGGGTCAACGTTGGCTCACGCAATTCAAAGCAACATCAGTCGAGGCTCCACTTAAAATGAGAGAGCGGAACATGTCTGGAGGCATCAACAACCGTGCGTAATGGCCATGTGAACACAACTACAAGTGCGCGTGCGTGCTGGGAGGAGACGCGCGCTGATGCTGCTGCGCGAGTCATGGAGCTGCTATGGATCTGATGTCCGCACACTACGACTGAGGAGCGAGGAGACAAAGCCCGCCTGCGTCCGCCACGGAAACATTATTATTATTATTATTATTATTATTATTAGAAAGGCTAATGCGGTAAATGATGCAACGTGAGCCGTCTCCTCCGGATGACGTGCTGATGACGAACACATTCAAGCCCCAAAGAGAAGACGCAACTTGAAAGAATTCGCTTCTGCTTTGAACTGAGATAGGAGCCTCATTAGTGACCGAAGAAAAGAAAATATGGATTGAATGTGGACCAGGGGATTCAAATTAAAAGTACACACACACACACACACACACACACACACACACACACACACACACACACACACACACACACAATGCATTTTGGCTTGGCTCTATAGATTAAAGAGGATAAGTATACACACTCACATAGTTCTCTTGGTCATATATGCGTGCGCACACACACACGCACGTGCACACACACACACACACACATAGACACACACACAATACCTGGGCACATCCTCTGGCTTGGCTAGATTTCAGAGGAATCAAACACTCTCTCTCACACACACACACACACATTCATTCACACACAGTATTCAGGTCATTGTACATGTTTAAATAAATGAAATACACACACACAAACACACACACACACACACACACACACACACACACACACACACATATAGACAGACACACACACACACACACACATATAGACACACACATATAGACACACACACAGACACACACACACACAGCATTCTGGTCATATCTGCATGTGTAGCACTGCAGCAGTGTGTGTGTGTGTGTGTGTGTGTGTGTGTGTGTGGGTATGTGTGTGTGTGTGTGTGTGTGTGTGTGTGTGTGTGTGTGTGTGTGTGTGGGTATGTGTGTGTGTGTGTGTGTGTGTGTGTGTGTGGGGGGGGGGTGTGTGTGTGTGTGTGGGTTTGTGGGTGTGTGGGTGTGTGTATGTGTATGTGTGTGTGGGTGTATGTGTGTGTGTGTGTGTGTGTGTGTGTGTGTGTGTGTGTGTGTGGGTATGTGGGTGTGTGGGTGGGTGTATGTGTGTGTGTGTGTGTGTGTGTGTGTGGGTATGTGGGTGTGTGTGTGTGTGTGTGTGTGTCGATGTGACTTGGTAAATAATTAATGAAAGAAGTTCCCGTCTGAAGATGTGTGAGTGAGCCGCGAGAGCTGCAGATTGGTTTAATAACACATGAGGTAAATCCTCCCCAGCCGCCGCTGACGCAAAGGTGGGCAACGGAACGCAAACACACGGCGGCGGCCGAGGGACACGCAGACCCTGCCGTCCTGCGACACCCCGTCAGGTCCACGTGCAGCCAGTGCTCCGGGGAGCTGGACGTGTCTACATGTTGCATAAGTCCTGATTACTTTTGGACGTTCAGGAAAAAACTTCAGAGCGGACACACAGCGGAGATTTAACGGAACGTGGGACGATTGGATTCAAACCGGGTTGGGTTGGGTTCGGAAGAATCTGAAAAACTTGGTTGTAAAATCAGCCAGAGAGCAGAGTGTGCTCATTCCTTCACTTTTAATCACGAGGGTTTCTGCAGCATCGCGGCGGTCTCCACGCTGTGTAATGCTCTGCAACAGAACACCATGTCTGCATCCACAACACTACCATTGGTTTATTAATTACTCAGCTGTGTTGCTTTCACTGTCTGTCTCTCTCTGTTTATCAGTATGTAGTGTCTCTACTTTAAAGAGTTCTCTCCTGCTGATGTTCAGGTGTATATCAGTATGTAGTGTCTCTACTTTAAAGAGTTCTCTCCTGCTGATGTTCAGGTGTATATCAGTATGTAGTGTCTCTACTTTAAAGAGTCCTCTCCTGCTGATGTTCAGGTGTATATCAGTATGTAGTGTCTCTACTTTAAAGAGTCCTCTCCTGCTGATGTTCAGGAGTATATCAGTATGTAGTGTCTCTACTTTAAAGAGTCCTCTCCTGCTGATGTTCAGGTGTATATCAGTATGTAGTGTCTCTACTTTAAAGAGTCATCTCCTGCTGATGTTCAGGTGTATATCAGTATGTAGTGTCTCTACTTTAAAGAGTCCTCTCCGGCTGATGTTCAGGTGTATATCAGTATGTAGTGTCTCTACTTTAAAGAGTCCTCTCCTGCTGATGTTCAGGTGTATATCAGTATGTAGTGTCTCTACTTTAAAGAGTCCTCTCCTACTGATATTCAGGTGTATATCAGTATGTAGTGTCTCTACTTTAAAGAGTCCTCTCCTACTGATATTCAGGTGTATATCAGTATGTAGTGTCTCTACTTTAAAGAGTCATCTCCTGCTGATGTTCAGGTGTATATCAGTATGTAGTGTCTCTACTTTAAAGAGTCCTCTCCGGCTGATGTACCGTGAACTACTTATGAAACCGAGGTAAGTGTGAACAAAGAATAAATAAGAGTTCGCCCGTGACGCCGGCGGCAGTCAGCACGCTCCACGACACGTCTGACAATTATTTTCAGGGGGATGTGTCACTGTTTGAGTTCGTGCACTTCAAAGTCGGCCTCTCTGAAGACATGTCGGATAACTTCAAAGTGTCTGCCTCGCCGTGAGGTGCTTCTCCTCCTGTTTTCCTCAGCGCACCGTGAAGACTGCGAGTGCCCGTTGCGTCATCAACCCGCTCCGTGTAAGTCGTGATCAAGGCCGCATGGACGACTTTAAACGCATTCTGACGGGTTGGATTCAAAGTGCGCAGAGACCGATTTCTGTTTTCATCTTCTTCACAAACTTCTGCTGTTCTTGTTATTTGACGACAGAACAAACGGAATTATTAAAACGTTGATTTTCTTCAGAGTTCTCACTGGTTGCATTTTTCATTTCAGCTTCTAATAAGTGTGTGAGACTTCCCCTCTCCTTCGGGCTCCTTGTATTCTGAGCAACAACAGAGAGCTGCCCGAGGATACTTGCTGCTCATATGTGATCTGCTTGCATCGACTTGCAAGTATTGTATCTTTGTGTTTTTACAGCGTAAAGATTATTTCTATCATGCGAGAATCTGCTGCTCCCTTTCTCCATTCATCGTGTGATGGTGAAACATCTCCATTACTGTCACGATAGTTTAGTCCGTCTTGTTTTGCTGTTCTGTTCCACCTTGCTATCCTGTCGTTAGTTTCCCTGGTGTGACCCGGCGCGTGCACTCCGCTCTGCATCAGCCAATCGGCTCGCTGCACCCTCGCTGCGAGGGGGACCCAAGTTCCCATCAGCAGAAACACGTGGGTTTGCTATCCTGGTACCAAGATGGTGGAATGAGCTCCCGTTGACATCAGGACAGCAGAAAGCTCACACACCTTCCAGACTGAACACTCATCTCTCTCGACTCCACCTCGAGCGATAGAACTACTAACAAAGCACTTATCTCCTAACAAAGGACTGGCTCCTCTAAAGCCAGTTGAGTAGCACTTGAAATGCTTGGCTCTATGAAACCTGATGTACTTTATGATTCTGTTTTCTTCAAGGTTGTGTCTTCCTGGTGGAACGCACTTACTGTGAGTCAGCTAAATGTACAGTAATGATTGTGTTCACCTGTTGCCCTTGTGTTCCTCCTCCCCTGCTCTCGTCTCGGGATTACCCCTCCCTGTATTTAGTCTCGTCCTGTGTTCCCCTGTCGGTCCATTGTTTGTTTGTCCTCTTCACTCGTTAGTCTCTCCTGTCTCCCTCCATGTTTTAAATAAAGCTCGCTTTTGTTTATAACCTTTACCTTTTTTGTTACGACTGGAGCACACAACAACTGATCGTACCCAGATGCACGACTCCAGACAAAAGATGATTTCAAAAAGGCAAAGGCAAGGCAAGGCAAGGCAAGGCAAGGCAAGGCAAGGCAAGGCAAGGCAAGGCAAGGCAAGGCAAGGCAAGGCAAGGCAAAGGCAAAGGCAAGGCAAGGCAAGGGCAAGGCAAGGGCAAGGCAAAGGCAAAGGCAAAGGCAAGGCAAGGCAAGGCAAAGGCAAAGGCAAAGGCAAGGCAAGGCAAAGGCAAAGGCAAGGCAAGGCAAGGCAAGGCAAGGCAAGGCAAGGCAAGGCAAGGCAAGGCAAGTTTATTTATATAGCACTTTTCAACACAAGACATTCAAAGTGATTTACAAAAAATGAAAGACATTAAGAAAATGGCATTTAAAATCAGTCGTTAAAAGGAAAAGCTCGGTAAAAAAGGTTTTTACTGTGGTGATAAGCAAGGTAATCCATTCTCAAGGTTCAAAAACGATCTGGCACTGAGCACAGGGAGCACGCAGAATATTACACAAACTAGGGACTCAAACAATAAGGGCGGGGCAGGTAATCAGGTCCGTGAGCATCGTGACAAGGGAGGAGACGAACTACCTGGAAATGAGAAAGGAAATGGCAGACAACAAAAAGGGTAGCAGACACGGACTCAAACTAAACAGAGAAATAATAGACACGACCTTTTTGTAGTCTGCATTTGGGTCCCACCTTTTTCCACGATTCCTAACATTTACAGATTCTTAAAGTCCAAGGTGATGCTTTTAAAAATAAATTGTTTGGTATTAAATCACAAAGACATTCACTGTATGTTATATAGAACAGATACAAGCATGTTTTAGAGGCTGAATGAAGAAGAAGGATGACTTGAGCAATCAATCTTTTATCAAAATAGTTTCCGAAAAACCTCCAGTCTGGTAAATAAAAAGTACAATTATTGTATTTTTGATATACATTGATATCATTCCAGAAATAATGATTTACGATTACATCAGTTATCACGTTTTCTTTAATGCCAGTACACCAAGACACACCGCGGCCCTTTGATACATCGCCGCTTAGAAATCCCTCGACTAAAAGCGGATACTTTTGATAAATGATGATTAGTTTATTTCTAATGCATCTTTAAACTCAATAAACAAAGTATTTAGGGCACTGTCTTTAACTGAGATATCAATCATTGATCATCAGTCCTGCAGCGTTTTCAGGAAAAGTATCTGTTAAACATTTCAAAATCGGGTGCCTTGCGAGTGCATATTTTGAAAACTACTTTTTCAGAGAAACGTATATATGTTATGATCTGCAAAGCTTTAAAGCTCCATTCCACATCTTTATATTGAAGCATTTAACAGTCAAATCAAATCGTGTCCTTTGAGAAAAACAGTGCAGGTTTCATGGGAAATGCAAACGGGCTGACAGGGCAATAATTCCCCAGTGTCATAAAGTTACGTCGCGAGACCGAGAGTGAGGCAGAGAGCCGAGGTTCGCGATGTGAGGTTCACATGTCGTTGGAGGACCCTTTGTTCCATTAAGAAGAATCACATATCAATCTGTTGTCGCTGAAGTGCTGCTGTGGGAAATAAAGCTGTTGGTGCCAGACTCAGTTTTTATAATAACAGAATCCTGTACGCTTTAATGTTCAAAAAGCCCTTTATTTTTATCATCCTGCACCTCTTTTCACCCTCTGTCTGAAACCAGAGCCCTGTGTGCTCTGATTGGTTAGCTGGCCGACTCCGTTGTGATTGGTCAACCGCTTAGAGATGTCCCGCCCCTTAGCCTATCACGTACAATGCGTTGGGAGTTCTCGCCAATAGGAGCGCGCGTGATGTCACTGTGTTCCTGAACTTTGGGATTGTAGCCTCTGCAGACCATTCACATGCACACAAACCTACATGAAAGGGAAACCCCCCAAAACATAGGGCCTCTTTAAGTACAGCACTCGGTTACTGTGGTTACCGTCAACCGCTGATACTCACCTACACCAGAGTGAAAACACGGATCTGTTCCGATCACATAGCTTTGTTGAACTCTACAGGTGATTTCTCAATTCACGATCCCCGCAATGCGTCACACCTCCAGAGTGTTTTAAAGCGGTGCTGAATTGCAACGTTACATGAAAGTATATCTCGTCTTCTTTACGAGCCGTGAAGGATGTGTTGAGCGATTGCTTCAGATTGACCCAGTTAAAGCAGTGGATTTCTAAAAGCAGGGATATCGCGGCACGGTGCTGCTGCCGTGCCAACGGGAAAGGCATGTGGCCAACGAATAATACAAAAACAATCACACTGCCTCAAGGGGAATATTAATTTATTTTTATATATTTATGGATCAGGATTAGTCTTTCTGCTGCAAACACAGATCGGTTTAGACGGTGGGACTGATCGTGTTATCGTGTGTGTTTCATATTTTAGCAAAGCGGCCACGCTCCAGAACGTCCAGTAATAGTAGCATTTCATTTCAAACCTTTATTTAATCAGATCGGTCCATTGAGGTCATAGATCTCTTTTTCAAGGCAGACCTGCAGCATATAGGTTCCACATGAAACATAAAGGACATCATACATTATATTTACAGGACACATTTACATAGTTGTAGACATTTACAAGTGCCCATAGTACCAACGAGCATTTCCTTTAGCCTAGCTTTAAAGACATGCAGAGGAATGAGATGCTCAGTTTCAATTCTTGCTGAAGATTGTTCCGAGCAAGTGGAGCTGCACATAACAGCTGTCTTACCTTACCCCCTGATCCCACCGGAAGCTTCCGGTGGGATCAGGGGGTAAGACAGTCCTTGCTCTTGGCACATCTAACAAGACCACATCATGTGACCTCAGACAATAGCTGCTTGCAACTCTCCGTGTGATCAGAGAGCAGATATATACGGGAGTTTACCCAACATGGCTTTATGGATGAACGTGTACCAGTGACTGAGCCTCCGTACAGAGAGTGAAGGCAGACCTGCCTCGGCACACAGGGTACAGTGATGAGTCAGCGCTTTACAGTTTGTGACAAATCTCAGTGCGCTGTGATAGTTTGTAGTAGTAGTAATAGTAGAAGTAGTATTAGCTGTAGTAGTACTTAGACTACAAGTAGTAGTAGTAGTAGTCGTAGTAGTAGTAGTAGTAGTAGTAGTAGTAGTAGTAGTAGTATTAGTAGTAGTAGTAGTAGTAGCAGTAGCAGTAGTAGTAGTAGTAGTAGTAGTAGTCGTAGTAGTAGCAGTAGTAGTGGTAGTAGTAGTAGTAGTATTAGTAGTAGTAGTAGTAGCAGTAGTAGTAGTAGTAGTAGTAGTAGCAGTAGTAGTAGTAGTAGTAGTAGCAGTAGTAGTAGTAGTAGTAGTGGTAGTAGTAGTCGTCGTAGTAGTAGTAGTAGTAGTAGTAGTAGTAGTAGTAGTAGTAGCGGTAGTAGTAGTGGTAGTGGTAGTAGTAGTAGTACTTAGACTACAAGTAGTAGTAGTAGTAGTAGTCGTAGTCGTAGTCGTAGTAGTAGTAGTAGTAGTATTAGTAGTAGTAGTAGTAGTAGTAGTAGTACTTAGACTACAAGTAGTAGTAGTAGTAGTAGTAGTCGTAGTCGTAGTAGTAGTACTTAGACTACAAGTAGTAGTAGTAGTAGTAGTAGCGGTAGTAGTAGTAGTAGTGGTAGTAGTAGTAGTAGTAGTAGTAGTAGTAGTAGTAGTACTTAGACTACAAGTAGTAGTAGTCGTAGTAGTAGTAGTAGTAGTAGTAGTAGTAGTAGTAGTAGTAGTAGTAGTTGTAGTAGTAGTAGTAGTAGTAGTAGCAGTAGCAGTCGTAGTAGTAGTCGTAGTAGTCGTAGTAGTTGTAGTAGTAGTAGTAGTAGACGTACGTTGATTCTCTGAATCGGGTGCCTTTTGGGTCTTTATATTTTTGAAAAATGAAACTACATTTTTTGCATTTTTGATCATGACATCTGGTAGTGGACTACGTAAAACTTTGAGAAAACAAATGTTCCCACCTCAGGCACAACATATATATAATTACTCGGAATGTCCTTGAACAAATTTGACGGGGTTGAAGTTTTTGGCAAAACGTAGCCATGAGACCTTGAGAAGACAGCACCACATGCAATTTGAGGACATCATAAAATTGTAATATTTTGCAAAAATATTGTTTAATTGTTCCTAAATAATTGTTTACTATAAGTAATTCATACAACATAGTTGAAATGTTGAGCTTGACAATCTCAATCTGACAATAAAAAAAATGAAATATAGGTAAATATAGGTTTCTTTGCCGCCTTTTCCTCAATGGGACTGATGTCAAAATATTCAGGAACTTTGGGATGTTAGCCTTTGCAGACCATTTACATGCACAGAAACCTATAGAACACCACACAGCACGCATTACAGGGCCTCTTTAATAAATCATGCAGGTGAAGCTGCACCATGTGGCCGCAGACAGGACGCTCAGCTGATCCCTGGTCTCCATGTTGGAGCAGTAACTTGATATTAGCTTGATCTCATTGTGTTAGAAGAAACCACTTCATCTGGTGACACACCCTCCCGTTTCAGCAGAACATCTCATGAAGCCCTGAGACTGGTTTCATTCCTGCTATGAGCAACACTTTCTGCAGGAGATCCGTGTGACGCATGAAGCACCTGGGCTCCGTCTAATTACTGGAAGCCTGTCGATTCCTTTTTGCAGTGATGGTGCATTTCTTGTTTCTGTGGATGATGGGAGCTCTGCTGCAGGTTTGTCACGCGACGATTTACACCCACGACTGGGCGATCAGGATACGAGGAGACAGAGAGTGTGTGAGCCGGATAGCAGAGAAATATGGATTCACCAACATGGGCCAGGTGAGTGTCCTGAAACAAGGAGCGCCAAGCTAACCGAGCCTTTGTCTTCCTCTCGATCTTGAAGTGTTGTGTGTAGTTTTTAAGCTTTTAATTTGTCAGTATTTTGGGTAATTCAGGCCTGTAGGCAACACTCAACAAGCTTCAAGTTAGGCCTCAACGAAACTAACACAATAACACAGAATGGAGATTGTAGTTCGTCTCAAATCTTCTTTAAATAACACTATAGTTGACATATGTTTATTTTAAGAAATCGGTGAATTCATAGTGTCTCATTTTGCAGAACAGCAGACTGTCACTGTCCTTTGAAAACAGTCTTATTGCAAATATCCCACTGTAGTTGTAACATAATGATATTTGAGATTAGTTGCAATACTTTGTTTTTGCAAATAACTGTCTGGCAGAAACTCGAGTAATGTTTAATTAAACGGCCACTAAGCTACTGCAGGAGGAAGCTACATATTAGCTTTTATTAATGAGAGTTTCAGTTGTTATATTAGAAGCCAGCAGCTGTTCATCTACATCCAAAGTCTGCAGGGATGTTTGTTTCTTGGTAAAGGATACCAAGCGTCCTCTTCCTTAATTTCATTTCCCAAAGCACCTGCATCTCAGATAGTTGCAAAAATGACTTTATCCATATCCTGACAATATAGTATTAATAATCTAACGTCCGTTAAACCTTGAAGAAGCACGAGTCGGCTCTTAATTTCTATTCAATCCAAGGTTGCAAAAAACGAAACAGAAATCAATCAGAGCGGAGATACTCTGACAGAATGAGACAATACAAGCTCCAACAATAAAGCAAAAAGAAAGACACAACGGGTTTTCCAATACATGTAACACATGTTCTCCCGGGGACATGGGCTGTAACGAGGGGTTCTCTGATCTGGTGCATGTGCATTGAGGGGTTATGGACCGCGAGGACACTCTGACGCTTAACGTTATACAGCAGAGGTCAAAAGTCAAAAGGAAATTTAACATCATTTATTCTGAAAAGAAAATCAATTTATGACACTTTTTGTATTGATTCAACATTACCCAGAGCCCCAGAATATATATTTAAAGAGACGCTTTACGTCATGCCATTACGGACACACTCCGACACACATGAACAGCAGAGTCTCATGTTACCTGATCACAGGTGTAAGGTGTCCGCCTTATTGAAACCCTGAACCAGAGAGGGCAAAAGTACACGCATCCTGTACTCAAGTAGAAGTACAGATACTCCGTGTTTAAAAATACTCTGGTGAAAGTAGAAGTACTGACTAAACTTCTTTACTCAAGTGAAAGTAAAGAGGCTTTGAAGTGTCCTTCAGTAGAAAGTACCCATAGCTAGCAGCTGCTTTAAAGAGTACCTGACCTCCCTTTATATCAATAGAACAATAATGTCATTGTTAGCTAATGAATGTTTCCATGGTGACCAACGGCAACATGACAACGTTTCCATTGGTCCCTCTTCTTTAGAGAAGACCAGGAAGTGATGGATACACGGACCGTGTTCCAACCAATAGGCACGCAATGACTCTGAAGAATAATGATCACGCACCAACACACATTCAGACTAAAGGAACCAGCTGTTTGGGAAATGAGAGAAGTAGAAAGTACAGGTATTTGAGTTCAACATATAAGAAGTAGAAAGTACAGGTATTTGTGTTCAACATGTGAGAAGTAGAAAGTACAGGTATTTGAGTTCAACATGAGAGAAGTAGAAAGTACAGGTATTTGAGTGCAACATGTAAGAAGTAGGAAGTACAGGTATTTGAGTTCAACATGTGAGAAGTAGAAAGTACAGGTATTTGAGTTCAACATGTGAGAAGTAGAAAGTACAGGTATTGAGTTCAACATGTAAGAAGTAGAAAGTACAGGTATTTGAGTTCAACATGTGAGAAGTAGAAAGTACAGGTATTTGAGTTCAACATGAGAGAAGTAGAAAGTACAGGTATTTGAGTTCAACATGTAAGAAGTAGAAAGTACAGGTATTTGTGTTCAACATGTAAGAAGTAGAAAGTACAGGTATTTGAGTTCAACATGTGAGAAGTAGAAAGTACAGGTATTTGAGTTCAACATGTGAGAAGTAGAAAGTACAGGTATTTGAGTTCAACATGTAGAAAGTACAGGTATTTGGGTTCAACATGTGAGAAGTAGAAAGTTCAGGTATTTGAGTTCAACATGTAAGAAGTAGAAAGTACAGGTATTTGAGTTCAACATGTGAGAAGTAGAAAGTACAGGTATTTGAGTTCAACATGTGAGAAGTAGAAAGTACAGGTATTTGAGTTCAACATGTAGAAAGTACAGGTATTTGGGTTCAACATGTGAGAAGTAGAAAGTACAGGTATTTGAGTTCAACATGTAAGAAGTAGAAAGTACAGGTATTTCAGTTCAACATGTAAGAAGTAGAAAGTACAGGTATTTGGGTTCAACATGTGAGAAGTAGAAAGTACAGGTGTTTGGATTCAACATGTGAGAAGTAGAAAGTACAGGTATTTGAGTTCAACATGTAAGAAGTAGAAAGTACAGGTATTTGTGTTCAACATGTAAGAAGTAGAAAGTACAGGTATTTGTATTCAACATGTAAGAAGTAGAAAGTACAGGTATTTGGGTTCAACATGTAAGAAGTAGAAAGTACAGGTATTTGTGTTCAAAATGTAAGAAGTAGAAAGTACAGGTATTTGAGTTCAACATGTGAGAAGTAGAAAGTACAGGTATTTGAGTTCAACATGTAAGACGTAGAAAGTACAGGTATTTGAGTTCAACATGTAAGAAGTAGAAAGTACAGGTATTTGTGTTCAACATGTGAGAAGTAGAAAGTACAGGTATTTGAGTTCAACATGTAAGAAGTAGAAAGTAGGCTACAGGTATTTGTGTTCAACATGTAAGAAGTAGAAAGTACAGGTATGTGTATTCAACATGTAAGAAGTAGAAAGTACAGGTATTTGAGTTCAACATGTAAGAAGTAGAAAGTACAGGTATTTGAGTTCAACATGTAAGAAGTAGAAAGTACAGGTATTTGTGTTTAACATGTAAGAAGTAGAAAGTACAGGTATTTGAGTACAACATGTAAGAAGTAGAAAGTACAGGTATTTGAGTTCAACATGTAAGAAGTAGAAAGTTCAGGTATTTGAGTTCAACATGTAAGAAGTAGAAAGTAAAAGTATTTGAGTTCAACATGTGAGAAGTAGAAAGTACAGGTATTTGAGTTCAACATGTAAGAAGTAGAAAGTACAGGTATTTGGGTTCAACATGTAAGAAGTAGAAAGTACAGGTATTTGGGTTCAACATGTAAGAAGTAGAAAGTACAGGTATTTGGGTTCAACATGTAAGAAGTAGAAAGTACAGGTATTTGTGTTTAACATGTGAGAAGTAGAAAGTACAGGCATTTGAGTACAACATGTAAGAAGTAGAAAGTACAGGTATTTGAGTTCAACATGTAAGAAGTAGAAAGTTCAGGTATTTGAGTTCAACATGTAAGAAGTAGAAAGTACAAGTATTTGAGTTCAACATGTGAGAAGTAGAAAGTACAGGTATTTGAGTTCAACATGTAAGAAGTAGAAAGTACAGGTATTTGGGTTCAACATGTAAGAAGTAGAAAGTACAGGTATTTGGGTTCAACATGTAAGAAGTAGAAAGTACAGGTATTTGTGTTCAAAATGTAAGAAGTCAAAGTAAAAAGTCGTAGTGGAGTAAAGTACTGTACTCCACTACTTCCCACCTCTGCACTGAAGGACCTTCACCTGTCACAGCTGTTTCGTGACGGAGAAACTCAATCCTTTGATCTGAAAACAAATTATATGAAAGGGTTTTTATGTTTCTCTAGATCGGAGACCTGAAGAGTTATTACAGTTTTCGCCACAGCGAGACGGCGATGAGGTCGACGGTGTCAAACACACAGGTGTCTGTTAGCGTCGCCACAGAGACCGAGGTAAGTAACGGGATATGAGGAGAGACTGGAGCTCTGAATTATTAATGAGCATCATGTCTCCTCCACACACACACACACACACACACACACACACACACACACACACACACACACACACACACACTGTTCTTTACATCGTCGTGGAGTTGCCATAAAACAGTGATGACATGTGTTAGCATCGGACGTTAGCATCGGACATTAGCATCTCCACGGTTTCCTCGACAACAAGCCAATGGGATTTCTCCATGTGATTTTGGATTATTGCAGAAAGTAATATCGTGTTATTCAGCAGGATAATCTCCACATATTAACACCACTCTGGTTTTTTCAAGCGTAAATGCAATCACAAGAAGTAAAAAGGCTAGTTTACGAAGGAGCTACAGTGGAACCAGGAAGTGCTAAAATGCTGACTCATGTCCACGTTTAGGACTCATCCCTGCACCACAAAGACAAATGTACCTGGTTTACTAAATCACAACGGGCAGTATACAGTAATACCACAATACAATAAAAGTGATAAAAAAATGACCTTTTTCTGAAACGTGATGGGCAAGATATTGGATTTCTCTACATTCAATAAAAACACAAGTTACAAAGAAAAATAAATTCTGTCTTTAATGTTATTTCTTTGTCGAAATATCCTAACATTAAGATTGTTCTAAAAAGTTATATTGTGATTGGCCAAAAGTGTTGCTTAGAGCTGCATCGATTTGTCTAACGATTATGCAAAAAATTAAATTGCAAAACTTTGATAAACGACATAATCTTGGTTTCTTGCAAGAATAGCAGTCCGACCTATCAGATATGGAGATTTCTTTATTTTCTTCTTTATCATATTAAAGTGAAACTCTTCGGGCTCTTTACCGTAAAACCATTTAAAGACATCACCGTGGTCTTTGAGAAACTGGGATGCACATGTTCACGACTTTCACGTCGCATACTACACCAAGAAGAGCATAATTGTTACATCATTTAATAATGGGGTACATATTTAGTGTTGTAGCTCGAGCGTTATCTTTGATTCTGTCTTCAAGGTGGAGTGGCTGCAGCAGCAGGTGGTCCTGAGGAGAGAGGAGACGAACTCCAGAGCCAGTCACGTCTTCTCCGTTAACCTGAAGACCGCTCAGCCGTCCAATCAGACGCTCCATAGCGACTCCATGTGGAGGAACCCGTGGTACCACGTGAGTGTGAAACACAGATGCAACGCAGACCGCAGTATTCTAGGGAAATACTGTAGGTTTAGGACATAAGAGAAGGACGATTCATCAGGACGTATACAAGTGACCACAAGGTAACGCTCGAGTAGAAGTACTCAGATCTTGTACTTAGTAAAAGTAGAAGTACTCAGATCTTGTACTTGAGTAAAAGGAGAAGTACACAGATCTTGTAGTGGAGTAAAAGTAGAAGTACTCAGATCTTGTGCTTGAGTAAAAGTAGAAGTACTCAGATCTTGTACTTGAGTAAAAGTAGAAGTACTCGGATCTTGTAAAAGTATAAGTACTCAGATATTGTCCTTGAGTAAAAGTAGAAGTACTCAGATCTTGTACTTGAATAAAAGGAGAAGTACTCGGATCTTGTACTTGAATAAAAGTAGAAGTACTCAGATCTTGAGTAAAAGTAGGAGTACTCAGATCTTGTACTTGAGTAAAAGTAGAAGTACTCAAATATTGTACTTGAGTAAAAGCAGAAGTACTCAGATCTTGTATTTGAGTAAAAGGAGAAGTACTCAGGTCTTGTGCTTGAGTAAAAGTAGAAGTACTCAGATCTAGTACTTGAGTAAAAGTTGAAGTATTGTACTTAAATATTTCACATCATTCGTCCAGATATGTAAAGTAACTAAAGGGATTACATACATGTAGTGGAGTAAATGTACACAATAGCAAAAAAGGAAAATACTCAAGTAAAGTTCAAGTACCTCAAAATGTACTTGGTTACTAAACACAGATTATGTGTTTTATGTTGAGATATGTGTGTATATATATATATATATATATATATATATACACATATGTGTTTTTATGATGAGAAGAATTTTCTTTACTCTCATGCACAATCAAAATGTATCTAGTAAAAGTACTTCTTGGTTACTTTACACCTAACGTCCCCAGTCTGACCCGAGTGTCCCCCTCTCTGCTCCTCAGTCAGGCATGAACATCGCCGGGGCCTGGAGGAGAGGTTTCAGTGGGAAAGGGGTGGTGGTCTCCGTGCTGGACGACGGCATCGAGAGAGAGCATCCGGATCTGAAGCCAAATTATGTGAGTGCCCCGGGATGGGCTGCGGTGACTTGGGGGACAGGGGGGACATTAGTCATAAGCGATTCGGCAGCAGGGCTC
>CM070483.1:4251836-4256836 GCA_036324585.1 Champsocephalus esox
ATTTGATTTACATGCACTAAAACCTATACACACACGACAGGAAATAGAATGTCCATAATTGGGCCTTTTTCAGAAACCCCACCCAACTCGGTAAACACTGCCACATGTTGATTATATTTGATAATTTAACAGTTATTAGCGTCACATAGTTCTGGGGAAAGTGTAAAACCAAGCTCTGGCATTAGATGTAAAATGTTTAATACGCAGCGTAACTCACATGATCGGCATTTGTCGGTTTTCTGGAATGAAATATTGGAGCGTCACTTCAAAAGTTGCAGTCGATGCATCCTCAAGGAGATAACAAAGGAAATATTGAAGCTCCTTTCCTATCATCTAGAGAATTCAAACGGCTCTCATCATGGCACTTACAAACCTCCGGGTTATTTCTCTGCGTAAGGAACCTTCCTGAAAGAAAGGACTATTTAAGACTGTTCACACGGACCTTGGTGTGTGAGGAAGTATTGATGACCTCTTGTCCTGATGATCAGAAAGTGTAAATATGACGACTAACGGCCCTCCGTGTTCTCAGGGTCGGATGGGGAGGGGCTCCGTGTTCGTCTGGTCCTCCGGTGGCGGGGGTCTGAGGGGAGATCACTGCTCCTGTGACGGATACAGCAGCAGCATCTACACCGTCTCCATCAGCAGCTCCAGGTCAGAACATCTGGAGCATCTGGAGCCGTGCACCTCCACCCTCGCTGCTGCTGACCCCGGGGGGCAGGGGATGGTGAGAAGAGGCTAAGGGGGGGGGAATACTCGCTCTGCTACAGAGGTGGGAAGGAGTGGAGTACAAATACTTTGTTACTGTACTTACAGTAAGTACATTTTTCTGATATCAGTATTTCACTCCACGACGACTTTTACAGGTATTTGAACTCAAATACCTGTACTTTCTACTTCTTACATGTTGAACTCAAATACCTGTACTTTCTACTTCTTACATGTTGAACCCAAATACCTGTACTTTCTACTTCTTATATGTTGAACTCAAATACTTGTACGTTCTACTTCTCACATGTTGAACTCAAATACCTGTACTTTCTACTTCTCACATGTTGAACTCAAATACCTATACTTTCTACTTCTCACATGTTGAACTCAAATACCTGTACTTTCTACTTCTTATATGTTGAACTCAAATACTTGTACGTTCTACTTCTCACATGTTGAACTCAAATACCTGTACTTTCTACTTCTCACATGTTGAACTCAAATACCTATACTTTCTACTTCTCACATGTTGAACTCAAATACCTGTACTTTCTACTTCTTACATGTTGAACTCAAATACCTGTACTTTCTACTTCTTACATGTTGAACTCAAATACCTGTACTTTCTACTTCTTACATGTTGAACTCAAATACCTGTATTTTCTACTTCTTACATGTTGAACTCAAATACCTGTATTTTCTACTTCTTATATGTTGAACTCAAATACCTGTACTTTCTACTTCTTACATGTTGAACCCAAATACCTGTACTTTCTACTTCTCACATGTTGAACACAAATACCTGTACTTTCTACTTCTCTCATGTTGAACTCAAATACCTGTACTTTCTACTTCTCACATGTTGAACTCAAATACCTGTACTTTCTACTTCTTACATGTTGAACTCAAATACCTGTACTTTCTACTTCTCACATTTCCAAACAGCTGGTTCCTTTAGTCTGAATGTGTGTTTGGTGCGTGATCATTATTCTGTAGAGTCACTGCGTGCCTATTGATTTGAACACGATCCGTGTATCCATCACTTCCTGGTCTTCTCTGAAGAAGAGGGACCAATGGAAACGTCAGCATATATAAAAACTCAAACCTCACTTTGGGCTGGGAAGGTGGGGAAATACTCGCTCTGCCATCTTTAGTTTTTTGGGTAAATCATGGGTTTCCAGACATGTATTTATTTGATATTATCATTTTCAAGAAACTTCCCTGAAAGACTTGTTTATGACTGTGTTCAACAGCTGAGAAGAATTCAATGAATTATTTGTCCAGCAGCGAGAGTCTTGTCGTCAAGCAGACAATTAAAACAAATGAGAAGTTTAGTTTCCAATAACTATAACGAGTAATTGGGTTTAAACGGCATTTCTTTCTCACGAATATTCATTTTTTATTTAACATTTGTAACCACCTTTATTCATGACATTAGTTAAAACATTCAGGAAGTTTAGAAATGACGGACATGGTCAATTAAATATTATAATGCAGTGTTTTATGATATTCATATTGATTATCATAGCAGCGGATACAAGCGGCCGAGGTGGGTTTTCTCCGCAGGGTGGCTGGCGTCTCCCTCAGGGGGTGAGAAGTTCAGTTGAGGTGGTTCGGGCACCTCGTAAGGACCCTAGGGAGGCGTTCCAGGCACGTCCAGCTGGGAGGAGGCCGAGGGGTAGACCTAGGACCAGGTGGAGGGACTATATCTCTTCGCTGGCCTGGGAGCGCCTTGGGACCCCCCAGTCAGAGCTGGTTGATGAGGGGGAAGGGACGTTTGGGGCTCTCTGCTGGAACTGCTACCCCCGAGACGCGACCACGGATGGATGGATGGATGGATGGATGGATGGATTATCATAGCATCATATACTCCCAGAGGCCGAGGAATAATTTCTGACATATTTAGAAAGACAACAAATCACTTCAAAATCATTTCTTATTAAAATATTTCTAAGTTTTGTTGGATTTTAAGGATTGTCTGTTGTCGGATTTAACAATCCAGCTGCTTAAAATACACATGTGTTTACCTGTATACACAATACACGTTTACATATATACAAGTTTATTCGAGTGTTATAGTCGAGTCACCTGTCAATCAAGCAAATACACCTCAACTTCTTTTAACTTTCTGTTTTGTTCGGATTTAAAATCAAAAGACACGATACGTAAGAATTAGCTATGAGACCCTGCCCTACAGGGGTCATAGGGTCTTCACTCCCATTCACTTAAACAGACGCCGAGTAGCTTTGCACTCCAGCCCTAAGAGGAGTTCTGTGAAGCCCCTCGGCAGCAGTCGTGCCATTATAATAATTATACAGCAGGAGCCTTCGTACACATCCTGAGAGCCTGCAGCAAGGGAGCGGGCGGAAACCAACCACCAGCTGCTTAGGAGATATCCTGCTGTGGACATTTATAACGGCCGACTTCTACGTTTAATTCTTCTTATTTTTGCATAATTAGTCGGCGGTCATCTTTAGTATTTCACACGGCAACCCACCGGAGAAAAGAACGAGACGTATCAATAACCCAGATCTGACCCTGGTGAATGGGGAGTAATGATTCATGCTAGAGATGGGGAGATAAGGATAACACTGGAGATCCTCAGATAGGTGGGTGAAGACAAAAGCAATCGATGTCAGCATCATGGATTAGTTAAACACTTTTAAATCCTGAGAAATTCCTCGTGTCCCGTGCAGACTTTAACTACACTACACACCTTTATGCTTCCGGTCGATCCTTGTATGTGTAATGTCGTGCATGATGGTTTCAACCCTAATTACATGTTCAATAAACAACTGTTGGTTTTCACACCGAGTACTTTGCCGTTCTTAGTTCATGAGAACGCGATCTGCTCTGAAGGACATCCCGTGTCTCAGCTACCTTGAGACACGGGTGAGGATGCTGACTGGTCTGTAATTGGTCATCGTTGCCTTATGCCCAGATTTAAAGATCGGTGTCACCGTGGCAACCTTCCAGGACGATGGAACTTCCCTCGAGCTGATAGAGTGATTTACTAGCATACCAATTGGTTTTATTAGACCGTCAATATTTGTCTTTATAAAGTTGGTGTCTAAATCAACCTTTGAACCCTAAGATTATATTTTTTACCTCAAGACCTCAGATGGCGGGAAGAGCTTTGTGATGTCCAGAGCACTATTTATTAGGGATGTAACGATATATCGAATATCGCGGTAAATAAATGTCTCAATACCGTTTTTTTTAAACCTTTATTCAACCAGATGGTCCCATTGAGATCATCGATCTCTTTTTCAAGGGAGACCTGTCCAACATGGCAGCAAGTAGGACAACATGAACATAAAACAACAGATAACACAAAAGGACCTTGTATTTACAGGGCTACATAATATAATAATAATAATATAATAATATCCTTATATTTATTATAGCGCTTTATCAAAGACTCTCAAAGCGCTTTACAAATACACATTACACATACAGATCATACATGTAATGGTCACCTAGAGACATGGACAAGTACCAACAGTATATCTATATCTCTGTCAATAAGCCTCACCTTCTTGGCGACAACTGTATTGTTGTTGAAGTGGTGGAGAGACAATGCACAGTTTGACCCACTGCTGTCACCCACGGCAACGCATATCTCTCTGTCCCAGCAACACCAGTACCAAGCCAGAGAGTGTTTCCACAGCAGGGGGTTTTGCAAACATCCCAGCTTCTACCTGGAAATGTGGACGTGCTCATATTCCTAAAAGATAACCTTGATGACGCTGAGGGAGTGAGTGGGTGAGTGAGTGAGTGAGTGAGTGAGTGAATGAGTGAGTGAGTTACTTGAACAACTAAAGTGAAACTTGATTTATTCTATTGCAGGGTCTGATTATTATATTGTTGACACTTTAAAATACTACTATCTACTAAAATGCTGTACAAATCAGATTTATTATTTAATAAAGAAAAAGAAATTCAAGTAAAAAATTCCTATCCTATATCGTACCGTGAGTTTTTGGTATCGTTACATCCCTACGATATACCAAATACTAATTTAGAGAGCTGGCCAACACGGCAGGGTCTTTGATCAGGGCATCATTGAGTTTCTTACTTCTTTACCGTCACCTTCAGTTATATCGATGAGAAAGTTTGCTTCGACTTGTCAATGATTGACCTCGCGCACCGGAGACTAAAGGAAGAAGGAAAGGAAAGGGCCTCCTGAGGGTCCTTGAATGAAGAAGACAAGCTACTGTGTGTGTAGCTGAAGCTGATGTGTGTGTAGCTGCAGGTGATGTGTGTGTAGCTGAAGCTAATGTGTGTATAGC
>CM070483.1:4259336-4266836 GCA_036324585.1 Champsocephalus esox
TTCAGGAGGACCCTCAGATCAGCAGGTATCGAACCGTCGCTCCGCGCGGCGTCAGGGCTCCCCTTCATCCCGCCTCTTTCATCACACTTCATCTATTCCTGTCTCGCTTCACACACGGATTCCCCTCGCATTGATTCTCACACACACTTTTATTCTAACGCTTCTCTGCCTTGTTCCTTTCCTCTCCTCTCCTCTCTGCTCTCTGCCACCCACTCTGTGCAGCGGTGGAGAAGGACTCAGATCTGTCAATGCGTACTTGTAAGAATGCTCTGTTACCAGTGAAATTATTGCATTTAAAATTAATCTTAAAGAGGCCCTACTATCCTTTGTGGGGACGGTGAGCCTCTCCTCAGAGAACACAGCCGTGCCCCCCTCCCAACTATTATTATTATTGTTGTTGTTGTTGTTGTTGTTGTTGTTGTTGTTGCTATAATGCAGGGGTATTCAACTGTATTTCCAAGAGGTCCAGTAACCTTTCTCTTTTTTGAGCTCGCCATCTGAAATGACTCCGAGTGTTTCTCTCTCTTCTCTCGTCTCTGTGCTGACTCACTGACGGCACGATTTGATTGGCTGAGTAGCGTCACCTCCTTAAAACATTCAAACAATAACTTTTTTAAACATTTTTATCTTTATGTTTTAAACATTTTTAAAAAACATTTTCAACACGGTGGATACATCCTTGTATGCTCCCGGCAGCTTTGCCTCGTCATTGCACTCAGCCCTACTGCAGAGGGAGCAATGAGTCCTCTGGATCAGCCTTGACCGGTACTGGCTTTTGATCAAAGTCAGTATTATTAGAATTTAAATAAAGGGCGGTGCCGGCCTTCAACGGCCCGCTGACGACCGGCCGTTCTGTGATTCTCCAGAACACACAGGTCCGCCGCTGCCAGGACCGGTCCATGAAAATCCTAGCTTCAAATAATCGCGGTCATACGTCCTCCGTTTTCTGCCCGACGCCGTCTCCTCTCCCACTTTAGGTACACATCGATCCATGTTGCCGCTCGCATAGCGTCGGCTGGAGTTAAAGGTGGGGTAGGTAAGTTTGAGAAACCGGCTCGAGATACACTTCTTGTTATATTCCATGGAATGCTCTGAACATCCCGACAGCAATGAATATCTGAAGTGCTTTGAAGTCATCTGTGGAAGCCGTGGCGCTGTAGAAAGCACGACCAATCATCTGAGCCGGCTAAAGTAACTGGACGGCCTACCTGCCTGTCAGCCTTCCATCTGGGCACACACTGATCTCGTGCCCTCATTGGTCACGTGCGCGTCCCTGTGTGTTGGAGGCGGGGCTCTGAGAGGAAAGCTGCACTCGAGCTGCTTTCTCCATTCTTACCCACCCCGCCTTTAAGTAGCTAGATTTCACTGTTTCTCGTTTTGTGTTTCTCCCCCGAAACTCTCCGGTGTATTATTGGAATCCTTGCCAAAAGAAAACTCATCTCAATCATAAACATATTGCAGCTGGATGGTGATTTAAATATACAGATATATTTTACTTCCGGAACATGGTGACATCACTATGTAACACTCGGACATCTCGCGCTCCAACACATTGTACGTGTTTCTTTCCACTGTTTAGATATGTATTTATACGGTTTATTGTTTGATTTATTATATTATATTTTTAACTGTTGGGCAATGCTTTGTTCAAATGCTTCTGTGTCAAAACTACTTCCTGATTTGGGATCAATTAAGTACATCTAATCTATTCTAAATACTCAGGTAACGTACAATGACTAAACTACAATACATGAGTAGGAAAATAAATACTTTATTGATCCCAATTGGGGAAATGTTTGTGTTGCAGCCGCATAAAACGACATGGCAGTGTACAATCAAAATGAAAAGACTAGGGTTATTCAATACCCAAGGAATGCGCCATGTTATACGTTGGAAACAAAAATGAATGCGTGATTAGCACTGATAGATATATAACTAAGATACTGTTAACAACGAGCAAGAAAGCAATAGCCAGAAATGGGTGTCAGGCTGAGCCGGCTACAAAAGACCGGGGGGTGGATATTATAAGAGAGGTGTATATAATGGAAACTTACCGACTTAGAATGAGAGTCAATGGAAGAAATGGATCGTTTATGACACTGTGGAAGAAGGCTAGGACGTATGCTTTTTAGGGGACTACTTAATATATCTGTGTATCAATTGTGACCATGACTGTTGAATTTCAGTTTTTTTTTAATTATTATTTCTTTGTATTTTATTTACGATCTATCTACGTATCGTTACCAACATTGTTATAAGCCAAGAAAGCCACAAGTACAATGTGATGTTTCTGTGTTGTCTCTCCTTTTCGTACAAACTTAAAGGTGGGGTAGGTAAGTTTGAGAAACCGGCTCGAGTGCGCTAGAATTAGAAAATACACAACCGGAGAAAATCTGCCACTTCCTCACAGAGCCCCTCCCCCAACACACACGAACGCGCACGTGACCAATGAGGGCACGAGGTAAGTGTGTGCCCCGATGGCAGGCTGACAGGCAGGTAGGCCATCCAGTTACTTTAGCCGGGTCGAAGCAGATGATTGGTCGAGCTTTTCACAGCGCCACGGCTTCCACAGATGACTTCAAAGCACTTCAGATATTCACTGCTATCGGGATGTTAAGAGCATTCCATGGAATATAACAACAAGTGTATCTCGAGCTGGTTTCTCAAACGTACCTACCCCACCTTTAACGTCAGCCGACGCTATGCGAGCGGCAACATGGAACAAAATTAAAAGACTAGAAATAAACAAGAAAGTAGAAAATATACATGTTGAATTTACAAATTAACACGATATAAAGCAAGTTATTATATATACTTAAGGATGTGAGAGATGGAATATTAAATATTGAACTGAAGAGTAAAATGTACGGAGTGATTTTCAGTCCAAGAGAAGCTCACCTCTCACTACGTGTCTTTCCCCCCGTGCCCCTGACACCGCAGAGCTGTGTTCCCGGGCTCCGTGCTGACCTCCGTGTTTCAGAGCAGCGGCTGCTCCGCTCGAGTTGTGTTCGTGGAGCATGTGGTCGTCCGGCTCTCTGTCGATCATCGGCGCCGCGGAGACCTCTCCATCACGCTCACGTCTCCATCAGGCACCGAGTCCAAGCTGCTCGATAACAGGTAGGGTTACGAGCCTCTTACGAGACATGTGTCCCCTCTTCTTCATGTCTCTTCTACATCAACATGTGTCCCCTCTTCCTCATGTCTCTTCTACATCAACATGTGTCCCCTCTTCTCCATGTCTCTTCTACATCAACATGTGTCCCCTCTTCTTCATGTCTCTTCTACATCAACATGTGTCCCCTCTTCTTCATGTCTCTTCTACATCAACATGTGTCCCCTCTTCTTCATGTCTCTTCTACATCAACATGTGTCCCCTCTTCTTCATGTCTCTTCTACATCAACATGTGTCCCCTCTTCCTCATGTCTCTTCTACATCAACATGTGTCCCCTCTTCTCCATGTCTCTTCTACATCAACATGTGTCCCCTCTTCTTCATGTCTCTTCTACATCAACATGTTTCCCCTCTTCCTCATGTCTCTTCTACATCAACATGTGTCCCCTCTTCTTCATGTCTCTTCTACATCAACATGTGTCCCCTCTTCCTCATGTCTCTTCTACATCAACATGTGTCCCCTCTTCTTCATGTCTCTTCTACATCAACATGTGTCCCCTCTTCCTCATGTCTCTTCTACATCAACATGTGTCCCCTCTTCCTCATGTCTCTTCTACATCAACATGTGTCCCCTTCTTCCTCATGTCTCCTCTACATCAACATGTGTCCCCTCTTCTTCATGTCTCTTCTACATCAACATGTGTCCCCTCTTCTTCATGTCTCTTCTACATCAACATGTGTCCCCTCTTCTTCATGTCTCTTCTACATCAACATGTGTCCCCTCTTCTTCATGTCTCTTCTACATCAACATGTGTCCCCTCTTCCTCATGTCTCCTCTACATCAACATATGTCTGAAAATGAGCTGATCAGATTTTGGCCACTTGATGATGTCATAACGATGTGTTGTCTTGTGTAACCATTAGCCAATCAGCACCAAGGTACCCTTATCACCTGAATCTCCTCTAGAGCTCCATTGAGTTCTTTGTAACCAGATGTCTCTCAGAGGGGCGTGGGGAGGGGCTCCTTGTCTTCATCTAAAGTAACAGACAGAGAATCAGCACAATGATCTGTTTGGTGTTTCAGCCAATCAGAGACAGGCTCTATATAGGATATATTGATGAAAACCAGTATGATAGGAGACCTTTAAAAATACTAAACACAAATGTAAACTCTTAGACAAAACATTGGAAGCCATACGGCATTTCTCGGGTACATCTCCTCACCCAGAATGCACCATGCGGGCTCTCTATCGTGCGGTTCATAAGTGGTTTGCCTTCCACTCATGGCGGGCACCTGCCGTCTATTAAGGGGCCAAAGCCAGGCCTCTGTGCCGTCACCGTCATAACCCATCGAGAGTCGGCATCAATCAAAACAACGAGGTGGAAATGAAGAGCGGCTTCAACAGGTAGCTCAGACAACGGTACGCTGGTGTTGAAGCACGGCTAAGCCAAGAACAAGCATTTAAGAGCGTTAAAACAATGACTATGTGTAGGCAGGAATGGTGCCATGCTAGGCTACGCTACGTGTGCCGTATGTTCCGGATGCTCACTGTCGCACAGTCCGGTGTGCAAATATCTGATTAGTATAATTAGTATTAGCATCGCCCGCTTGCATTGCAGCGAAACGACCGGCTGCGACAAAGGTCTGTCGTAGTAGTTTCAATCGAATAAGCAGTACTTTTAGTATTTGAAAAGGCAGTAGAAATACAGTAGTGATAGTACTATTAGAATCAGCAGCATGGTAGTAGTAGTATTATCATCAGCAGTCATGGTAGTTGTATTCAAATAAGCAGTACTTTTAGTATTTTAATAAGCAGTAGACATACAGTAGTTATAGTATTATCATCAGCAGTAGTTGTATTCGAATAAGCAGTACTTTTAGTATTTGAAAAGGCAGTAGGAATACAGTAGTTATAGTATCAACACCAGCACTAATAGTATTTGTATTTGAATAAGCAGTACTTTTAGTATTTGAATCGGTATGAGTACAGTAGTAACAGTACTATCATCAGCAGTCGTAGTAGTTGTATTCGAATAAGCAGTACTTTTAGTATTTTCATAAGCAGTAGAAATACAGTAGTAATAGTATCAACACCAGCACTAATAGTATTTGTAGTCGAATAAGCAGTACTTTTAGTATTTGAATAAGCAGTACTTTTAGTATTTGAATAAGCAGTAATTTTAGTATTTGAATAAGCAGTACTTTTAGTATTTGAAAAGGCAGTACTTTTAGTTTTTGAAAAGGCAGTAGTAATACAGTAATTATAGTATCAACACCAGCACTAATAGTATTTGTATTTGAATAAGCAGTACTTTTAGTATTTGAATCGGTATGAGTACAGTAGTAACAGTACTATCATCAGCAGTCGTAGTAGTTGTATTCGAATAAGCAGTACTTTTAGTATTTGATCGTGAATCAGTAGTATGGTAATAGTACTATCATCAGCAGCAGTAGTATTGTTAGTAGTAGTATTTGTCCTGATTATGTAACGTTTGTGTTCAGGCCCTTTGACGACTCCACCGAGGGGTTTGCGGCGTGGGAACTGATGACGACTCACAGCTGGGGGGAGCCGGCAGCGGGGGGGGTGGACTCTGAGGATCAGAGACTCGTCCTCGGAGAGGACGGGGACACCAGGTCTGTAACATCCCACAATAATGATGATTACACACTTTAAAGTCCCCTATCACACTGTTTCTCATCAAGATATCACAGGTCTCCGATATACACAGAGCCTGTCTCTGATTGGCTGAAACACCTAACAGATCATTGCAGCATTACCCATAATCCCCCTGTTTCAGCCCTGTTTCCAAAGTGCTGATTCTCTGTCTGTTACTTTAGATGAAGATAAGGACCCCTCCCCACGCCCCTCTGAGAGACATCTGGTTACAAAGAACTCATTTGCCGCGTTCACACTGCGGTACTTTTTCCACAAAGGTTCATGCGAACTCTGTAGTTCTCATGAACTAAGCACAGATCGCGTTCACACCAGAAAAAGTCCCTGGGGGAGGATTAGGCAAATGAAGCCGCTGACGTCACTTCTTCTTCTTCTGCTTTGGGTTTACTGGCAGGCCGCAAACCACTTCACGGCGTATACTGCCGCCCGGAGTCCCCGGCCGGAAGTCCCCGGAGTTGGGGAAGGCTTCAGTAGAAGCTGCTGGGAGTCCCAGCAGCTTCTACTGAAGCCTTCCGAGTAAATCGCCAGAACGCCGACACCTCCTCATCTCCACCGCTCCCATGTTTTATTTTGTGTTGCCATGAGTTAGTCTCTCTGCGTTTCTGCGCTGGGCTAATGCTAATGCTAATAATGCTAATGCGAGGATAATAAAATGGCGGCTTCACAAAACTCTTTGGGAGTTTTACGGGGCGTGGTTTGCAATCCGCCCAGCCAATCAGGAATATAGCTCTCTTCTCACAAAAGAGCTTCGAGAGCCCTGCTCTCTAGCGGGGACTTTCGAGCGGGTAAAAAGGTTCGCATCAACTACTTTTAGTACCTGCTCTTTTTGGTGTGAACGCGATCATGAACTAAGTTCGCATGAACCTTTGTGGGAAAAGTACTGCAGTGTGAACGCGGCTAATGGTGCTCTGGGAGGAGATTCAGGGGATAAGGGGGGGAGGGGGTTACCTTGGTTGCTGATTGGCTAATGGTTTATATGGATCAGGAGAAAAAGAGAGAGAATCTTTGTTCCTGAAACTTTCAGAGTCTCTGTCCACAGAGGGGACACATGTTGATGTGAAGAGACATGAAGAAGAGGGGACACATGTTGATGTAGAGACATGAAGAAGAGGGGACACATGTTGATGTAGAAGAGACATGAAGAAGAGGGGACACATGTTGATGTGGAAGAGACATGAAGAAGAGGGGACACATGTTGATGTGGAAGAGACATGAAGAAGAGGGGACACATGTTGATGTGGAAGAGACATGGAGAAGAGGGGACACATGTTGATGTGGAAGAGACATGGAGAAGAGGGGACACATGTTGATGTGGAAGAGACATGAAGAAGAGGGGACACATGTTGATGTGGAAGAGACATGGAGAAGAGGGGACACATGTTGATGTGGAAGAGACATGAAGAAGAGGGGACACATGTTGATGTAGAGACATGAAGAAGAGGGGACACATGTTGATGTAGAAGAGACATGGAGAAGAGGGGACACATGTTGATGTAGAAGAGACATGAAGAAGAGGGGACACATGTTGATGTAGAAGAGACATGGAGAAGAGGGGACACATGTTGATGTAGAGACATGAAGAAGACATGTTGATGTAGAGACATGAAGAAGAGGGGACACATGTTGATGTAGAGACATGAAGAAGAGGGGACACATGTTGATGATCTCTTCTTCCTCTCTTCTTCCTCTCTCCTTCCTCTCTCCTTCCTCTCT
>CM070483.1:4271836-4284336 GCA_036324585.1 Champsocephalus esox
TAAATGATCAAGTCACATCAAGTCAGAAGGCTCGAGTCCAAGTCAAGTCCCGAGTCCTTGGTGTTCAAGTCCAAGTCGAGTCGCAAGTGTTTTGTGATTTTGTCAAGTCGAGTCTCAAGTCATCAAATTGGTGACTCGAGTCTGATTCGAGTCCAAGTCATGTGACTCAAGTCCACACCTCTGAATGCTGCTATTACTGATGATCACAACAAGACATTTGAATGGACGTTTATGATGGTACGGGACTTTAACGCGTTCATTAAGATTAATTAATTACACAAAAATTAACGCGTTAAAAAAATTAACGCACTTTTAATCGCACTTATTTTTGCACAGCGGAATGTTTCTCACTGGATGAGTTTCAGGCGTACCGATTATACTGGAGCACCAACTAACGTTCATGACTTCAGCATGGGACTTCAAACAACAACAAACCACGGTGAACAATAGTCAAACATGAACGAACAAGCTGATGAGACCGCTTTGGTCGGCCCCGTGGATGGGACATTTTGTTTTAAAAAACGGACGGATGGAAGCGTCGACAAGAGCCGCAGCACATCAAGCCTAAAGTCTCACCTAAATGCAAAGCATGTAGCAGTTAGCATGTAGCAGCTAGCGTGGATGTTAGCCCAACTCCGAGTGCAAGGAACCACACCCTGACCCAACCCACACTCACCCAGATGACTGGTTTCAGGGCCAGGATAAGTCAGTCCACGTCTGAGAGAATAACACACTCCCTGGCTCACTGGATTGCACTCGACTGTCGACAACTTGGAGTCAAATCCATGTGGAAACTGCTTCTCTCTGTTCTCAGGTCAAATATGTATATTTGAATAAAAATGCGATTCATTTCGATTAATTAATTACAAAGCCTCTAATTATTTAGATTAATTTTTTTAGTCGAGTCCCGGCTTGCAACCCGCTTAGCGCCTGCAGACTTCATTCATGCTCTAAACTTGACCCCGTTAGTCACTAAGACACACTATCAGCGGAAAAAGTGTTGTAAAATACAGAAGTGACACTTGAACGATACAGAGAGCGCCTCCTCCACCCGTTGCTGCGTAACCAGCTGCATCGGAGCCGGGTAATGAACAGGCAGTTGATGTGAGTGCAGTTGAGCGGCGTGTGAGGGAGATGGATGAAATGGCTCTGATGTGCGTGTTGTGTAATTTCCCCACAGATGCAAACGTGTGCAGGAAGTGCAGTGAGAGCTGTCTGAAGTGCACGTCCTCCAGCGTCTGCACCGAGTGCAAAGCAGACACCAGGTGAGCGGAGAGGAATGTTCCGTAAACACTTCCTGTCTCTGGGAATGCTGATCCTCTCATAACACACACACATACTCACACACTCATCATAACAATTAGAATAAGCGACAGTTTTTTACTCTATTCAAATTACTGTGCTTTCCTCCTCTTTCCAAACAAAGCTAAAACAAATAAATCCAAGAAATTAAAAAAAAATTCTAAATATTTCCAAAAATTCTAAATAATTCCCAAAAAATCGAAAAAAATCCCAAACTCGTCCATCTTAATTTCAAGGGCACCAGGGAGATGCTCGCTTCCAGGTCGGCCTAGTATCAGGAGCGGAGTCCTGCATCGGCAAAAAAAGTGATTCGCGGGTGGTATTTTTTCAAACGTTTTTTTTCCGGGTTCGGTTCTGGGTAAAACAAAGATGGGTCGGGTCGTGGGTGTTGCATAATAGATATATTAAAGTAATAATAATTTAGTTTAATGTTTAAATGCTCAGACGTCCTCTCCTCATAATCATAACCTCTGCAGCTGAGCGCGCCACATTCGAAATGGCTGAGGCGAAGCTCTAGCGGAGGATACAGCATTTTCAATAAATGGTGAATGGACTGTACTTATAAAGCGCTTTACAGACTGCATGTCATTCACCCAGAGCAGTCCCACTTGCTCTAGGACCTAACATTCACACACCGTTGGCCATCGGGAGCACCTCAGCGTTCAGTATCTCGCCCAAGGATACATCGACATGTTGACAGCACGGGCTGGGATCGAACCCACAACCTTCTGGTTAGACGACCGCACTCCCTCGCAGCCACAGTCGCCCAATAACACCTCCTCAAGAGCGAAATCCAACATCGACGTCGCGGGTGCGGGGGCGGGGTCTTGAAAATCCGACCCGTGCAGGACTCGGATCAGTCGACAGCAGTTCAGCCCCCTCTCTGTGTTTCCCAGTAGTATTTCTCCAGAAGGACAGAAGTCCCAAACCCTCCTCGTGCCACGGGGAAACATCCCAAATCAATCGCCATGTTGTAGAAGTAGGCATATGTTAACATGTATAATTTGATATATTATGTGTGTGTATAGATATATATGAACCTTGCAATTCTTTGTTATTAGTATTATTATTATATCATGTATTCAAACCGGCAGCCCGTCAGTCGGGGCGTGGACTGGGAGCTGTGGGGTGTTCAAGTCCCCGACCAGAGCTACAATATGGACTGCTACTTGGAGAGGCCCCAGTTCTTGCCGTGGTGCCCTTGAGCAAGGCGCCGGACACCCCCCTTCCCCCCCCACTCCCATTGCTCCCCGGGCGCTGTGCACTAGCTGCCCACTGCTCCTAGTGCTGGACTCCTGGTGCTAGCATGGGTTAAAGGGTGCTCTGCATGTGTGACCCTGACAGAGGGGTGCGTCCCTCCCATTCTGTTCTATAAAGCAGCCGTTGTGAAATGGACGTCACAGCCGACCGCAGCAATATCGATGTTTGACCTTTGAAAATATGTGTTTGTACTGATGTGGTTTAAGTAAAGAGTCAGACACAGTTACCCGAGACGTATTAGGAGTCAAAGAAGTCACTGACTCAGTTCATCAAGTACTGCTGGAGGCACTGAGTCATTGTGTGTGTGTGTGTGTGTGTGTGTGTGTGTGTGTGTGTGTGTGTCATGCTCTGCAGTCTGCAGGGGAACCGCTGCCATCAGAGCTGCTCTGTGGGATATTTCCACGACGAGCAGGGGGGAACGTGCAGAGCCTGCGACGAGGCCTGCGCTACCTGTGCAGGTGAGGTCAAAGGTCACCTCTTTGAAGGTGGCATCATATCACAAAGGAAGCATGTCAGGATCAAATCAAGATGGCACGATGATGTCACCTTAATGATAATACGCAATATAATACTCTGGATACATTTTAATAAACACATTTTTACTTATTAACCCTTTGATTTATTATTTTATGGGAATATCTTGATTCTATTTTATTCTATTATTTAAATAGTATTATATTTATTTTGTGTTTTTACTGCCCATTTTTCCTATAAAATGTATACACTGAAATATAAAAGCAACACTTGTTTTTGCTCCTATTTTTCATGAGATGAACTCAAAGATCTAAAACATTTTCTACAAACACAAAATAACCATTTCTCTCAAATATTGTTCACAAATCTGAAAGAATCTGTGATAGTGAGCACTTCTCCTTTGCCGAGATAATCCATCCCACCTCTCAGGCGTGGCATATCAAGATGCTGAGTAGACAGCATGATTATTGCACAGGTGCGCCTTAGGCTGGCCACCATAAAAGGCCACTCTGAAACGTGCAGTTTTGCTTTATTGGGGGGGTCCGAAAACCAGGCAGTATCTGGTGTGAGGGGTAGGGTTAGGGTAATGTTGTGAATCGAGTGGCCTGTGTTCGTCGTCCATAACATACGCCTGCCCATACCATAACCCCACCACCACCATGGGCCACTCAATTCACAACATTACCCTACCCCTACCCCTACCCCTCACACCAGATACTGACTGGTTTCCGGACCCCCCCAGACCCCCCCCAATAAAGCAAAACTGCACGTTTCAGAGTGGCCTTTTATGGTGGCCAGCCTAAGGCACACCTGTTCAATAATCATGCTGTCTAATCAGCATCTGGATATGCCACACCTGTGAGGTGGGATGGGTTATCTCGGCAAAGGAGAAGTGCTCACTATCACAGATTCTCTCAGATTTGTGAACAATATTTGAGAGAAATTGTTATTTTGTGTTTATAGAAAATGTTTTAGATCTTTGAGTTCATCTCATGAAAAATAGGGAGCAAAAACCAAAGTGTTGCGTTTATATTTGTGTTCAGTGTATAAAGATTTGTATTATATTTTTTATTTATTTCTATTGTAAAATGTAGCAACGGTCATGAAACGGCTACTCTGACTTTGACTTTGAGGGAATATCATTTGAATAAGTTGACAAACTGAAGCTTCCCTCTTTTAATGGGTATTTTTAAAAACAGATATTGCCTTGTGTGCAATGCATGGAAACATAGTCAATGTTCAGCTGGAAATATATCAAGACGTATACTTAATTGTACCAATCAAACCATACTCCAAATGTTTAATTTGTATGTATTTATTTAAATGTAAAATTCCCACAGGAATAAACAGAAATGGTGGGAACGTGTAAAGACTATTCATTCCGTCTTATCACTAGGAAGCATTCTATATTGTGATTCTATATTGTTACCGGATATTAAATGACTCATATCGAGGGACAGGAAGACGTCGCCCAGCCCTGCATCAGAACACATCACATGTCTTCGTGCAGTTCTCTCCCGTAGCTTGTGTCCATTTAAAAAGCCCTTCCTTGATGCCCCGTCAGGTGCAGGCGTAGCGCTGTGCTCCAGCTGTGCAGACGGTCACCTGATGGAGGAGTGGAGGTGTGTGTCCTCCTGCAGCGACGGCTTCTACGCAGAGGAGGCTGCTGGGAACAGAGTGTGTAGGAGGTGAGCACTGGTGTGTGTTCAGGTGTGGGAGGAGTGTTTATCTGCTGATGGCAGGCCTGTGTGTGTGTGTGTGTGTGTGTGTGCGCGTCTGTGAGTGCGTGCATGAGAGTGTGTGTGTGTGTGAGTGTGTGAATGTGTGTGAGTGTGTGTGTGCGTGTGCGTGAGAGTGTGTGTGTGCATGCGTGTGTGTGTGCGTGCGTGCGTGAGAGTGTGTGTGTGTGTGTGAGAGTGTGTGCGTGCGTGCGTGGGTGTGAGAGTGTGTGTGAGTGAGTGTGTGTGTGTGTGTGTGAGTGTGTACATACTTGTGTGTATTGTACTTTTGACTCCACCACACTTTAAATTACTTCTGACGTATGAAACACATGATATGCTGCAGTAGTGTTCCAGTAATCTACACTCTGTACTCATGAGCTCCACATTGACAAATCAATCACTAAAATGATTTGACATATTGTTGGTCATAAAACAATACATTATATTCTTACTTTTCTGTTGATGCTTGATTTACATTTAGCTGATAATACTATAGATAATTAGCTAATGTACTAAAGTTATTAAAGCCCTATAATGCTTTTTGGGAGTTTACTTCTCCTGTAGTGTGTTACACAGGTTTTAGTGCATGTAAATGGTCTGCAGAGGCTACAATCCCAACGTTCCTGAACATAGTGACATCAGTATGTAACAGTTGTGCTCCTATTGGCTAGCGCTCCAACACATTGTACGTGACAGGCTGAGGGGTTGGAAAGATTCTCTCTCTTTTTGATCCATTTCTATAAAAATGGATCAAAAATGAGCTGATCAGATTTTGGCCACTTTGTGATGTCATAACGATGTGTTGTCTTGTGTAACCATTAGCCAATCAGCAACAAGGTACCCCCCCCCTCCTTATCACCTGAATCTCCTCTAGAGCTCCATTGAGTTCTTTGTAACCAAATGTCTCTCAGAGGGGCGTGGGGAGGGGCTCCTTATCTTCATCTAAAGTAACAGACAGAGAATCAGCACTTTGGAAACAGGGCTGAAACAGAGGGGATTATGGGTAATGCTGCGATGATCCGTTTGGTGTTTCAGCCAATCAGAGACAGGCTCTGTATATATATTTTCAGTGTGTGTGTGTGTTCAGTGTCTCTCTCTCTCGTCCTCAGGTGTGACGCCAGCTGTCTCACCTGTTCGGGGCCGAGCGGGGGGGACTGCAGCAGCTGTTCCAGCGGTCACCGCCTGCAGCACGGAGCCTGTGTGCTGAGCACCGCCTGCACCGACGGTCGGCTATCTTTGTTCCTCTGGCTCTCTGCTGCTAGATAAATATAGAGCGGAACATCACAAACACAGCTGCTGATGTTTGAGTTTACAATTAGATGTTCACAATCCCCCGTCTGGGTCATATGTCGGGGATAACAGGTTCTGTGGTGTTTATTTACAGACGCCACAGACCTGCTGTTGGTAGAATACACTTCAGACAAAATGCTTTTTACTACATTTTAGTCCTAAAAAGTACACATCTCTACCACTAGAGAAGGAGAGGAGAATGATGCCAAGTATTGGAACTGAATGCTCATTATTAAGTGGGTTTTATTTCCATTTAATGCATTCTATGTTTTATTGTTTTGGTCCTTATTCAGGGATTTTTATCTCAAGTTTCAAGTTATATTTGACGTCATATTTTAAGTTAATTACGGCATTATACCTTGGTGTTAATGGCGTTATTATTTCCCTGAATGTAAAGCACTTCCTGCTGAATTACGGATATGATAGGTGCTGTAAAAACATGGTGTGATTAATTTATTTGAACTATTATTTATTTTATTATCAATATTCTTTTTTGATTATTATTATTGTATTACTTTTATTTGTACTATTATTATTTTAACCATTATTTATTACAATTATTATTGTTATTATAATTAGTAAACATTGTGTATTATTTATTACAATTATCTTTACAGTATGAATCTTTGCAGTATGTATCTTTGCAGTGTGTATCTTTGCGGTATGTATCTTTACGGCATGCATCTTTACGGTATGTATCTTTGCAGTATGTATCTTTGCGGTATGTATCTTTACGGCATGCATCTTTACGGTATGTATCTTTGCGGTATGTATCTTTACGGCATGTATGTATCTTTGTGGTATGTATCTTTGCGGTATGTATCTTTGCGGTATGTATCTTTACGGCATATGTATTTTGCGTATGTATCTTTGCGGTATGTATCTTTGCGGTATGTATCTTTGCGGTATGTATCTTTACGGTATGTATCTTTACGGTATGTATCTTTGCGGCATGTATCTTTGCGGTATGTATCTTTACGGCATATATGTATCTTTGTGGTATGTATCTTTGCGGTATGTATCTTTGCGGCATGTATCTTTGCGGTATGTATCTTTGTGGTATGTATCTTTGCGGCATGTATGTGTCTTTGCGGTATGTATGTATCTTTGTGGTATGTATCTTTACGGCATGTATCTTTACGGCATGTATCTTGTACAGTATGTATCTTTACGGTATGTATCTTTGCGGTATGTATCTTTACGGCATGTATCTTTACGGCATGTATCTTTACGGTATGTATCTTTGCGGTATGTATCTTTGCGGTATGTATCTTTACGGTATGTATCTTTACGGTATGTATCTTTACGGCATGTATCTTGTACAGTATGTATCTTTACGGTATGTATCTTTACGGCATGTATCTTGTACAGTATGTATCTTTACGGTATGTATCTTTGCGGTATGTATCTTTACGGCATGTATCTTTACGGCATGTATCTTTACGGTATGTATCTTTGCGGTATGTATCTTTGCGGTATGTATCTTTACGGCATGTATCTTTACGGTATGTATCTTTATGGTATGTATCTTTACGGCATGTATCTTGTGCAGCAGGGGTGCCCAACCAGTCGATCGCGATCGAGATTCCCAGTCGATCGCGAGATGTGTCTAAAAATAGAACAACAATATTCTGTTTTATCGTTAATGTCCTATAACATAATCTTCCTGTGCCAGAATAATGCACTTGAACGCATCAAAGTTTTGTGATTGGCCGGCGTGACCCCATGTGTCGGAGCGTGGCTGGTGGGCAGTGGGCAGTGCACTAGTTCGCTAACGTTGTCCGTGTCAATCATTGTCAACACCAGGAGTGACAGTCCGCACACACACAAGAAGCAACACATATATAATGTTCACTCCGAGTGGGAGGATGATTATTTTGTATCTATTCCAATTACAAAGTCCATCTGTCTCATCTGCAATGCGAGCGTGGCTTTATCGAAGAAGGGTCATTTAGGTGCGGCATTTCAAAACAGTGCACAAACGCTACGAGACGGAATTCCCTCCTAATTCTGCCCTACGCTTCCAAAAGGGGAGGGGCCTGAGAGGACAGCTAAAGGGGAGGGGCCTGAAAGGACAGCTAAAGGGGAGGGGCCTGAGAGGACAGCTACATGCACAGCAGTCCATTTTCACCAGGCCAACAACAAGAGCAAGGCTGCTACCAGAGCATCTCATCGTGTCAGTCACGTTCTTGCGAAACACATGAAGTCTTTCAAAGACGGCGAAGTTGTGAAAGAAGCTTTCCTGGAGGCTGCCGGCGCGTAATAAAAATAACAGAAGCATTTCAACAGGTTTTTGATATGATAAAAACTCAAGTTAGATACCGTTATTAATCAGCTGTAAGTTTTAGTTTGTTTGAACTTAGTCATTATAATTATTGTACAAAATGGTATAAGAATGCAAACTTAAATTGATTATAGTCTATTATCAATTCAGGTTCAGAAGCTAGTGTTGCTTGCATCCTAAAAGGCATTTATTTTTATAATCTACTAAAATGCAACAAAAAAAGGGTTTGATTCTATTAATTTTGTCTTTTTATTGCACGTTGGCAGCAGATTCCTGTGTAGCTTCAGATCTGAGTCGTCTTATTAGTAAGCCTAATTTATACTTTTGTAGCAACACTATTTTTATATAATGGCAAAGAAAGGGTTTAGAGTCTTTTCTTTTTTCCCTGTGTCATGTGGCAGCACTGTTCAATGTGTCTTGAAAACATTACCCACTGTAGTGACGTGTGCATAAACTCCAACTCTGTATCAACAACACTGTTGTGTAACTTCAGTAAAATACTTGTATGTAGATTAGAAAAAGGTGAGATAAAGGATCTGCAGTATCTTTATGAAGTATTCATCGTAGCCTACAAAGGTCAGTTTTAAACAAGTAGAAGTGTGTATTTACCTGGTAGTAGGCTGTCAGTAATGGCTCCGCCTCTCTATTTGGACTGGTAGATCTCGGCAGACTGGCAACTTTAAAAGTAGCTCTCGGTTCAAAAAAGGTTGGGCACCCCTGTTGTACAGTATGTATCTTTACCGTATGTATCTTTACGGCATGAAATGTATCTTTGCGGTATGTATCTTTGCGGTATGTATCTTTGCGGTATGTATCTTTACGGCATGTATCTTTACGGTATGTATCTTTATGGTATGTATCTTTACGGCATGTATCTTGTGCAGCAGGGGTGCCCAACCAGTCGATCGCGATCGAGATTCCCAGTCGATCGCGAGATGTGTCTAAAAATAGAACAACAATATTCTGTTTTATCGTTAATGTCCTATAACATAATCTTCCTGTGCCAGAATATTGCACTTGAACGCATCAAAGTTTTGTGATTGGCCGGCGTGACCTCATGTGTCGGAGCGTGGCTGGTGGGCAGTGGGCAGTGCACTAATTCGCTAACGTTGTCCGTGTCAATCATTGTCAACACCAGGAGTGACAGTCCGCACACACACAAGAAGCAACACATATATAATGTTCACTCCGAGTGGGAGGATGATTATTTTTGTATCTATTCCAATTTCAAAGTCCATCTGTCTCATCTGCAATGCGAGCGTGGCTTTATCGAAGAAGGGTAATTTAGGAGCGGCATTTCAAAACAGTGCACAAACGCTACGAGACGGAATTCTCTCCTAATTCTGCCCTAAGCTTCCAAAAGGGGAGGGGCCTGAGAGGACAGCTAAAGGGGAGGGGCCTGAAAGGACAGCTAAAGGGGAGGGGCCTGAAAGGACAGCTAAATGCACAGCAGTCCATTTCCACCAGGCCCAACAACAAGAGCAAGGCTGCTACCATAGCATCTTATCGTGTCAGTCACGTTCTTGAGAAACACATGAAGTCTTTCAAAGACGGCGAAGTTGTGAAAGAAGCTTTCCTGGAGGCTGCCGACGCGTAATAAAAATAACAGAAGCATTTCAACAGGTTTTTGATATGATAAAAACTCAAGTTAGATACCGTTATTAATCAGCTGTAAGTTTGAGTTTGTTTGAACTTATTCATTATAATTATTGTACAAAATGGTATAAGAATGCAAACTTAAATTGATTATAGTCTATTATCAATTCAGGTTCAGAAGCTAGTGTTGCTTGCATCCTAAAAGGCATTTATTGTTATACTCGACTAAAATGCAATTCTATTAATTTTGTCTTTTTATTGCACGTTGGCAGCAGATTCCTGAGTAGCTTCAGATCTGAGTTGTCTTATTAGTAAGCCTAATTTATACTTTTGAAGCAACACTATTTTTATATAATGGCAAAGAAAGGGTTCAGAGTATTTTCTCTTGTCCCTGTGTCATGTGGCAGCTCTGTTCAATGCTTCTTGAAAACATTACCCACTGTAGTGACGTGTGCATAAACTCCAACTCTGTATCAACAACACTGTTGTGTAAATTCAGTAAAATACTTGTATGTAGATTAGAAAGAGGTAAGATAAAGGATCTGCAGTATCTTTATGAAGTATTCATCGTAGCCTACAAAGGTCAGTTTTATACAAGTAGAAGTGTGTATTTACCTGGTAGTAGGCTGTCAGTAATGCTACGCCTCTCTATTTGGACTGGTAGATCTCGGCAGACTGGCAACTTTAAAAGTAGCTCTCGGTTAAAAAAAGGTTGGGCACCCCTGTTGTACAGTATGTATCTTTGCGGTATGTATCTTTGCGGTGTGTATCTTTGCGGTATGTATCTTTACCGTATATGTATCTTTACGGCATGAAATGTATCTTTGCGGTATGTATCTTTACGGCATGTATCTTTGCGGTATGTATCTTTACGGTATCTTTCGTATGTATCTTTGCGGTATGTATCTTTACGGCATGTATGTATCTTTACGGTATGTATCTTTGCGGTATGTATCTTTACGGCATGAATCTTTGCGGTATGTATCTTTACGGCATGTATGTATCTTTACGGTATGTATCTTTACGGTATGTATCTTTGCGGTATGTATCTTTGCGGCATGCATCTTTACGGTATGTATCTTTGCGGTATGTATCTTTGCGGCATGTATCTTTGCGGTATGTATCTTTACAGCATGTATGTATCTTTATGGTATGTATCTTTGCGGTATGTATGTATCTTTGCGGTATGTATCTTTATGGCATGTGTATCTTTGTGGTATGTATCTTTGCGGTATGTATCTTTGTGGCATGTATGTATCTTTGCGGTATGTATCTTTACGGCATGTATGTGTCTTTGCGGTATGTATCTTTGCGGTATCTTTGCGGTATGTATCTTTGCGGTATGTATATTTGCGGTATGTATCTTTACGGTATGTATCTTTACGGTATGTATCTTGTACAGTATGTATCTTTACGGTATGTATCTTTGCGGTATGTATCTTTACGGCATGTATGTATCTTTATGGTATGTATCTTTACGGCATGTATCTTTACCATATGTATCTTTGCGGTATGTATCTTTGCGGTATGTATCTTTAAAGTATGTATCTTTATCGTATGTATCTTTACAGCATGTATCTTGTACAGTATGTATCTATGCGGTATGTATCTTTGCGGCATGTATGTATCTTTGCGGCATTTATGTATCTTTACGGTATGTATCTTTGCGGCATGTATCTTGTACAATATGTATCTTTGCGGTATGTATCTTTGCGGTATGTATCTTTAAAGTATGTATCTTTACCGTATGTATCTTTACCGTATGTATCTTTACCATATGTATCTTTACAGCATGTATCTTGTACAGTATGTATCTTTGCGGCATGTATCTTTGCGGTAGGTACGCCTCAGATGGTTGTTAACGTGTGAGTCTCTTGCCTCTGTGTCTCAGGGGAGTTTCTGGACGCAGACGGGATGTGCGCTGCGTGTGATGCAAAGTGTCTGAAATGCACGGGGCCGCGGACAGACGACTGCATCAGCTGCTCCGCCGCACGGTGCGTTCAGGGGGGATGAATACAGCACGCCATTCCTCTGAGCAGGAGACACTGCACAGATATTCATAGTTTACAGAAGCGTTGGTGCGCTCACAGTGAAAGGAAGGAATGATGTTTGGGATTAAAGACTCGTTTCTCATTCCAAGAAAATACTGCAGCAATTAAGCTCAACTTATGATTACAAATTATGTGTTGGGGAAACTTTTAGGATATTTATTTGAAATACATTTGTTCTGGAGATTAGATAAGATTAATTATGTGGCACACACACACACACACACACACACTCTCTTACAACTGTGGAATGCAAATGAGTTCACTTACAGAGTCCTGGTTCATTTGTTTTCTGCTGATTTATTTTCTGTTGTTGCAGCTGAAATGTCTTTTCATGGTTGTTGTTGTTGTTGTTGTTGTTGTTGTGGTGGTGGTGGTGGTTGTGTTCTGCAGGGCTCTGGAAGAGGGCCGCTGTGTGGTGCAGTGTGCAAAGGGAAAGTACCGGTCTGGGGGTCGGTGTCACCTGTGTGACCACACCTGCTCCACCTGTGTGGAGGCGGGGCCACACAACTGCACCTCCTGTGA
>CM070483.1:4289336-4311836 GCA_036324585.1 Champsocephalus esox
ATTCATCTTGAGAGCCGTCTTGATAGTGTTGCCTGTAACTTATAATGATGACGAACCAGTGGTGGAATGTCAATATGTACATTTACTCAAGTATTGCACTTAAACATATAGGTACTTGTACTTTACTATTACATTACTTTCATTTCATGTATATGTAATGTACAGATTAACCGTATTTAGTAAGAATACGGAGGTTTAGTTGAATACTCGATTCTGATTGGTCAATTCAGAACATGTGACACGTTGTTAATCCAGTAGTACAGGCCGCTGTCAAGGACTGTAATGACTAACGGTACGTCCACACAGCAGCTTCAGAAGAATCTTCCACGCTTCCAACGCTTCTCTGCCCGTTGACTTTGAATGGGGATGACGTCACTTTGCCTCGCTTTTCGCCGAACTGCATTGTGGGGGAGCGAAGCGAAGATTTCCAGGATTCAAAAGTTGAGCAATGTTCAACTTTTGAAGCTGAGCTGGAAGCGTCAGCCAATCAAACACGTGTATGCAAATCTGACAGTAGAAGCACTAGCCAATCAAACCGCGTGTAAGCAGGGAGAGCCAGACCGCAGTTCATTTCCTCATATTCCAAACGAGAAGTTACGGGAGCAAATCACCCGGTTCTTTACGACCAGAACTATTAACGGGATACAAACCGGAGGAACCAGGCATGGAGGGAGGGGGCAGAGACAGGGGGGAAACTGGTAGGGTTTCGCCTGTTTGGGGAGTTTATATATATATATATATTGCTCGCATAAAATCCCCGGGTTTTTTTTGCTTTGTATGTCGGGGGCGGGAGATTCGTGTGATTGGTTGTTGGTCGCAAAAAATCCCCAAGCTGTCAGACACGCCCAGCTCCAAGCTTTTCAAGATGTTTGAAAAGCTGCTGTGTGGACGGGCCGTAAGGAGGATTGAGAAATAAAAAGGAAAAGAGGTTAAAATAAATAAGAAATCTTAATAATGAAATGTTTCCACACAAATCATAATATTTTGCAAATGATTTGGCGGCCCACAGGTCGGGACCCGCTGCTCTAATCCAACCGTCTGCTCGTAATGAGGCAGGGATTTGGGTTCGTTCACCGGGGCACAAAGTACATCTTGGAGGGTAATTGGTCTGTGTGCCGCCATCCCTGAACCCCGCGCCATCTTAAGTCCTCAAACAGACACACGTTCTGAGAATAATTAATTGTATTTTCTGAACATCTAGTTCCCCCGTATAATTAGTGGGACAGACCTTTAAACAACACGCGGTAATTAGCGAGGCAGGACATCTTAATTATAGGAACTCGAGTGACTCTGAGGAGAGTGCAGAGGTTAATAGAGAGGTTGGAGAAGTTTATTTTAAACTTTTAATCCCAGCAGTCAAGTCAAGTCAAGGGTTTGTCTGTTACCACGAGTTCTCATCTTAGTGTCTTCTTCTGTTGGAAGACAATAGAGCGGTGCCGTGACGGGTCCTAAAACCCAGAAGTGAGTCAGCATTGACCACGACCGGTTCCCCCGTCTCAGAGCCAACGGGATCTCTCCGTAGGAATGTGGAAAATAGCTGGAACTAAGGTCTGTGGTTGAGACGCATCGAAGAGACGGATCACGTCTTGTTCTACGACATTAAATCCATTCCTGAAGAGTTTACGTGTTACCAAGTGGCTGAATCGGACTACAGATGTTGTCGAGGCCGTTGTACGTCATTACATATATAATAATATAATATGGATCTTAAGTTGGCGTGACGTTGAAGTTGTAGTTCCTTTAAGCCCCCGACACACGAATATGGACTTGTGAATTTCGCACGAAATGGCCCCGAACCACACACGAAGACATTTACATTATATTTAAGACATGATACAACTGCAACGAAAGTAACACAAACAGTTATGTTACAGTACTATGATACTGCACTGATATCTTCAGACTTTGTTCTTCACTTTTTCCGTCTTTATATGTAGAAGATATTAAGTTTTCTCCGTCATGTTGTTTCCATAGCAACAACAATTTTCTGTCAACTCGCCTTCAAAATAATATATTATATCCTTTTCAGTTTCACAGAACACACATGTTCGTGTTGAATTCGTGTGTCCATGTTGCCCTTCGTAAGGCCATCGTGAGGGCACCTTGTTGTCATCGGTGCCATCGGGCATTCGCCCCGATCAGAGTGAGGGTGAATGCACCGATGATAATAATAATAAATGATATTTATATAGCGCCTTTCAAGGGACCCAAGGTCGCTGTACATGGTGGACAAACAAACAGACAATCAACGGGCAAACCAAATAAATAAATAAAGGAATCCGGGGGACCAGGAAAGGGCTCGGGCCCGAAGGCCGGGGTGAACAGGTGTGTTTTTAGTGATGATTTGAAGATGTCCAGGGGGGCAACATTACGGATCTGCATTCCAGAGGGTGGGGGCCGCAACACTGAATGCCCTGTCACCAAAAGTTCGGAGGCGAGAGCGGGGGATGGAGAGCAGGCCCGTGTCTGAGGACCGCAGACTCCGAGAAGGGGTGTAGGGATGGAGGAGGTCCGATAAGTACTGGGGGGCGAGGGAATGGAGGGACTTGCCCGTGAGGATGAGTGTTTTGTATTGAATCAGGGACTTGACCTGCAGCCAGTGGAGGTGGTTGAGGGTGGGGGTGATATGGTGCCATGGCTTGGTGTGGGTGAGGAGCCTGGCGGCAGATTACCCACACGAAGATAACACGACTTGACAAGATGCCCTCACGAGTGCCTTACGAAGTTGCCGCTCACGAAGTTGCTGCCGGAGCCTGAGAAACTCCACCGGCGGTCATACGATGGCTTGGATGTCCTCACGAACGGCCCGATGTTGCTACGATCACAGCCGAATTCGAACATGTCCTTTATCGTGTGTCCATCGGGTGTCAATTTCGGGACAGTGTGACAGGGGCTGTATAGCATAACGTTAGCATTTAGCTTCTGGAGATTAGATTTATGATTAGAAAATGATAAAAGTAGGGTAGACGTGTGAATATTATCCGGTTTCCTTTTCCACAGATCTTATTTTTAACAACATTCCAAAATCCTATGGAGAAATCCCGTTGCTTTTTTGTCGAGGGAACCAGCCGCTTCCTTCCGGGTAAACACGCCATCCCTGCCCCGCTCTGTTAGCATCGAGACTGAAAGCAGAGCAACCACTCAACTTCGCTGAACGATAACCTAAGTGAGCAGTATGTCTGTAATATGCATCTTCTAGAAACCATTGTTTTCCCGCCCTTATTCAAATCAAATCAAAATGCCTCAGAGGGCTGTACCAAGATTCAAGGCTTTTATTGTCATGTATCTACAATGCAGTTATGACAGGCAACACAATAAAACGGATAAAATAGTGCAAGTAAATACAAATATAATATAATATAAATAGTGCAGTATAGTCTATATACAAGTAATTTGAATATTGATATACCGTACTTTCCGGACTATAAAGCGCACCGCCATATAAGCCGCAGCAGCTAAATTGTCCGTCTGTCTCGCTCTCGTTCTGTCTCTCGGTTCCACTTTCACTTTGGCGCGCGGCCTGTCTCGCTCTTTTGCGGCCTCCAGCTTTTCCTGCTGGAGCCCGCCGCTTAAAGGTGGCGGGCGCGGACAGGTCCTAGAGCCCGTAGTGTTAAAGGTGGTTAATTTTACCTGTAAAATCCATAGATTTAGGAGGTTCCCTAGTGGCCGTTAGCTGTACAACAAAATGGGGGGAAAAGTCGCGGCTTATAGTCCGGAAAGTACGGTATATAAGTTGCAAACAGAAGTATGTTGTGGATGTTCTTTGAGAAGTGCAGGTGTCTAACAGTCTTACGGCCTGAGGGATGAAACTGGTCCTTAACAAAAACAAAATACAAACGTCAAAGCGTCATATTAGTCGCTAATAAGACGGATTTCCTCGATCTGAGTGCAATGGCTGTCAGGAAGTGAGGTGCTTTGGTTCTTAACGGTCTAGGGCTAGATTTACCCGCGTGTCTTCGTCGTGATCTCTGTGATGTTTCCTCTCCAGAGGACGGAGCGTGTGAGGACTGCCACCCCTCCTGTGAGTCCTGTTCCGGAGAGGAGAAGACCCGCTGTGCCACATGTGCAAAAGGTAGATTATAAAACATGTTGTTAGAAAAATATCCCTCACCCCCGCTTGAGCTTCAACCTCAGGATCCGTGTGTCTGGGATCCTCTCCTGAAGGGAAGGAGTCATCACATACAGAGCATCAGCTAGTTCCTGAGCAGGTCCTTCACATGCTGATAGACAAGAGAGGGGCCGTTTCTCAATGTCCAGTACACATGCTGCAGAGCCACTATTTCAAGTATACTCAGTCATCGAGTGGCGCAGAATGCTGGGCATTTGAACAGTCCTTCGGCGCCACTCGATGACTGAGTATACTTGAAATAGTGGCTCTGCAGCAGGTGTGCTGGACATTGAGAAACGGACAGGGAGTCACACCGTCACAAGATGGAGGAATACCGGTTCTTCTAGGTAATCGTAAATCGTGTCATGTTCAAAACATTGACTTTTTTTCTCGAAATATCAAAACATTGACTTTTTTTCTCAAAATATCAAAACATTGACTTTTTTTTCATCTTTTTTCCCAAAATATCAAAACATTGACTTTTTTTCTCAAAATTCACTTTTTTTTCAAAATATCAAAAAACGGACTTTTTTTCTCAAAATATCAAAATCAAAAATAAAAACGGACTTTTTTTCTCAAAATATCAAAATGCTGACTTTTTCCAAAAATTCTGACTTATTCTTAAAATCATTTTTTTTTACTTTTTCTCAAAAATATGTATTTATTTTACTTTTTCTCTAAATTCTCACTTTTTTCTCCAAATTCTCACTTTTTTCAAAAAATCGAAAAATTCTGACTTTTTCTCAAAATTCTCACTTTTTTTTGCCAAAATCTCAAACAGTGTCCTTCACATGCTGATATCCAAGAGAGGGAGTCACACAGTCTCAAGATGGAGGAATAGAAAGCAGTATCAATGTTTACTTCAGATTAGCTCCACGTCAGAAATGAGCATGCTTGATGTCTCTCTCCATAGAGGCTGAGTCCTCATGTTCATCACATAGCTATCATCTGCCTCAAACAGTCCTGATGCTCTTCCAGGTCATCTCACATCCTGTCATGTTCACAGCTACAGTTGGGATACCTTTGTGAGCATGCTACTCTCATGCTGGAAGAGGACGTTCAGTATTTACCCAACACACACACACGCCTTCAAACCTGCAGCAGCGTTTCAGATGTCCATGTTTGCTCCACAGCCGGTGCAGTTATTTAGCGTTTCACTGATGATGTTTACTCCTCTTCCTCCTCTTCCTCAGGGCGCTTTCTGACCGCTCAGCAAACATGTGTGTCAAAGTGTCCGGGGGGTTTCTTTTCCAATCGCGTGAGCGGAGTGTGTGAGGAGTGCCCCCCCCGGCTGTGTGCAGTGTGAAGACGCTCTGATCTGCAAACGCTGTCAGAGCAGCCGCTTCCTGCAGGACGGAGGCTGCGAGAAGCGGTGTGTCAGGTCAGAGCACACTTCCTCATGTCTCTCCTACATCAACATGTGTCCCCTCTTCTTCATGTCTCTTCTACATCAACATGTGTCCCCTCTTCTTCATGTCTCTTCTACATCAACATGTGTCCCCTCTTCTTCATGTCTCCTCTACATCAACACGTGTCCCCTCTTCTTCATGTCTCTTCTACATCAACATGTGTCCCCTCTTCTCCGTGTCTCTTCTACATCAACATGTGTCCCCTCTTCTTCATGTCTCTTCTACATCAACATGTGTCCCCTCTTCTTCATGTCTCTTCTACATCAACATGTGTCCCCTCTTCTTCATGTCTCTTCTACATCAACATGTGTACCCTCTTCTTCATGTCTCCTCTACATCAACATGTGTCCCCTCTTCTCCATGTCTCTTCTACATCAACACGTGTCCCCTCTTCTTCATGTCTCTTCTACATCAACACGTGTCCCCTCTTCTTCATGTCTCTTCTACATCAACATGTGTCCCCTCTTCTCCGTGTCTCTTCTACATCAACATGTGTCCCCTCTTCTTCATGTCTCTTCTACATCAACATGTGTCCCCTCTTCTTCATGTCTCTTCTACATCAACATGTGTCCCCTCTTCTTCATGTCTCTTCTACATCAACATGTGTACCCTCTTCTTCATGTCTCCTCTACATCAACATGTGTCCCCTCTTCTCCATGTCTCTTCTACATCAACACGTGTCCCCTCTTCTTCATGTCTCTTCTACATCAACATGTGTCCCCTCTTCTTCATGTCTCTTCTACATCAACATGTGTCCCCTCTTCTCCATGTCTCTTCTACATCAACATGTGTCCCCTCTTCTTCATGTCTCTTCTACATCAACACGTGTCCCCTCTTCTTCATGTCTCTTCTACATCAACACGTGTCCCCTCTTCTTCATGTCTCCTCTACATCAACACGTGTCCCCTCTTCTTCATGTCTCTTCTACATCAACACGTGTCCCCTCTTCTCCATGTCTCTTCTACATCAACATGTGTCCCCTCTTCTCCATGTCTCTTCTACATCAACATGTGTCCCCTCTTCTTCACGTCTCTTCTACATCAACACGTGTCCCCTCTTCTTCACGTCTCCTACATCAACATGTGTCCCCTCTTCTTCACGTCTCTTCTACATCAACACGTGTCCCCTCTTCTTCACGTCTCCTACATCAACATGTGTCCCCTCTTCTTCACGTCTCTTCTACATCAACATGTGTCCCCTCTTCTTCATGTCTCTTCTACATCAACATGTGTCCCCTCTTCTTCATGTCTCTTCTACATCAACACGTGTCCCCTCTTCTTCATGTCTCCTCTACATCAACACGTGTCCCCTCTTCTTCACGTCTCTTCTACATCAACACGTGTCCCCTCTTCTTCATGTCTCTTCTACATCAACATGTGTCCCCTCTTCTTCATGTCTCTTCTCCATCAACACGTGTCCCCTCTTCTTCATGTCTCTTCTACATCAACATGTGTCCCCTCTTCTTCATGTCTCTTCTACATCAACATGTGTCCCCTCTTCTCCATGTCTCTTCTACATCAACATGTGTCCCCTCTTCTTCATGTGTCTTCTACATCAACATGTGTCCCCTCTTCTCCATGTCTCTTCTACATCAACATGTGTCCCCTCTTCTCCATGTCTCTTCTACATCAACATGTGTCCCCTCTTCTCCATGTCTCTTCTACATCAACATGTGTCCCCTCTTCTCCATGTCTCTTCTACATCAACATGTGTCCCCTCTTCTTCATGTCTCTTCTACATCAACATGTGTCCCCTCTTCTCCATGTCTCTTCTACATCAACATGTGTCCCCTCTTCTTCATGTCTCTTCTACATCAACATGTGTCCCCTCTTCTCCATGTCTCTTCTACATCAACATGTGTCCCCTCTTCTTCATGTCTCTTCTACATCAACATGTGTCCCCTCTTCTCCATGTCTCTTCTACATCAACATGTGTCCCCTCTTCTTCATGTCTCTTCTACATCAACATGTGTCCCCTCTTCTTCATGTCTCTTCTACATCAACATGTGTCCCCTCTTCTTCACGTCTCTTCTACATCAACATGTGTCCCCTCTTCTTCATGTCTCTTCTACATCAACATGTGTCCCCTCTTCTTCACGTCTCTTCTACATCAACATGTGTCCCCTCTTCTTCATGTCTCTTCTACGTCAACATGTTATAAAAACCTGTCTGAAAATGAGCTGATCAGATTTTGGCCACTTGATGATGTCATAACGATGTGTTGTCTTGGTACCATTAGCCAATCAGCAACAAGGTACCCCCCCCCTTATCACCTGAATCTCCTCTAGAGCTCCATTGAGTTCTGTGTAACCAGACGTCTCTCAGAGGGGCGTGGGGAGGGGCTCCTCTATCACTTTAATAATTGACATGCTTTTTATTTATAGATTGCTCCACCTCTCGCTGGAAATGAATAATTCTTAGTTTAAATATACTGTGGGGATTTAAACTTGGCAAAACCATATCCTTTGAACATCAGGCCAGATGTTTATGGCGCAATCTCATCTTAAGAGCCAAAGTCAAATGTCAAGGGACGTATGTTCTTCGTGCCATGATTTCAAGTGAGAATGAAGACCCTTTGAGTTTGAAAGACTTTACTTGCATCTCTCTTTTACTTACACGCAGCTTTTACGAGCAACACTTAAGCACTACGAGATTATCCGGATGACTTGGTCGCCGTCCTCTTTAGTCTGAAGCAAAAGCAGAATGCCACCCCGTTGTTTACCCCAGCAGCACACACACTCCACAGTCCATCTTGAGAGCAACGAGAAGCCGGTTATTAACAGATCGAATGCAACATTTTACACATGCTAAGGGTCTCAAGCTCAACGTCATCGTGCGCCACGTGAGCATTTCGGTTGCACTCAAAGCGCCGGTTGGAACTTTCAATCTCAACCTTTATTTATTTACTTTGCACGTTTACAACAACCCGCCGTTGACCAAAGTGCTGCGCGGGGAACACAGAGTAAAATAATAATAAAACAATAATTAAAAACACATATACATATTAAAATGTTGTGTTGTATATATATAAATATATCATATATATATATGAAATAATGTATTATCGTTGCTTCTGCATTGGATTATTATCGGATAGATCATAACTTCATAATTAACTTCGTCTGAAAGCAGAAGTCTCGGCCAAACAATTGCAAGTCTCTTCAGGGAGCATGTCACAAAATGAGATGCATTGTGGGACATGTAGTTTATGAGCTGCGTGATTCTGTAAAGCGGCATGTAACCGCATTATAAACATATTGTGTACTTTCAGAGCTCTTGTGGGGCCCACAGAAAATGAAGTCGAGGGCCGGATTTGGCCCCCGGGCCTTGAGTTTGACACCCCTGTGTTAAGGTCTTTTAATAGGACATTTTCAAAGTAATGCATGTGTTTGGGACCTGACATGTACGTGCATGTTGCAGCCAGCAGTGAGACGTTTAGAGGGAGATGCGTTTCTGAACTGCCCATTGGACGGAGAGGGGTTTACTCCCGTGAGAAGGGGAGACGGGCTGCAGCTCAATGTTCTCACAGATCGAACTCTGAGAACCAAAAAGGTGTTAACCACACCCGATGAGCAGTAGAGCATAAACAAAGACAAATAAACCGCTCGTTAGGGATTTAAATACAACTGTTAATACATTCTGGGGTCTTTAAGTTTGTGTGTGTGTGTGTGTGTGTGTGTGTGTGTGTGTGTGTGTGTGTGTGTGTGTGTGTGTGTGTGTGTGTGTGTGTGTGTGTGTGTGGTGTGTGTGTGTGTGTGTGTGTGTGTGTGTGTGTGTGTGTGTGTGTGTGTGTGTGTGTGTGTGTGAACATCCCCACCATCAAACCTCTAAACCCTGCAGTCCTTTTACACTTCCCAGACGGGACTACACATACAATTGAACAGAGTGAAAGGCATCAGAGTATAAGACTATGTGTTTTAAATGATTGTGTGTGTGTGTGTGTGTCTCTCAGGGGTTACCCAGCCGGCGGTGTGTGTCGCAGCTGTGTGTCGGGGTGTGTGTCCTGTGTGAAGAACGCCACACACTGCCTGAGCTGTGAGGAGCCTCTGCTGCTGCACAGGCATCAGTGTGTGAGGGCGTGTCCTGCAGAGCACACCGCGCGGGACAGGGAGTGCACACGCTGCCCCCCCCCGCCTGCCTGCAGTGCGACCCGCTGGGACGATGCACAGGTAATACCACTAACTCGTGCATACGTCCATTCATCATTTAGAGTACAGGCACTGTACAGCCCGACCAAAGCTTTATTGGTGCTGTACTGAAAACAATTAGGTTGGAGATCAAAGCTGACGATGAGACAAAAGGTCAGTATTTCAGCTTTCCATTCCAGGTATTTACATCTAGATCTTTAAAGGTCCCATGACATGCTTTCCGGTTATCACCCGTCCCCTCGTGTTATGAAGGTTTTTCTGCATGTGACCGGTCTGCAGAATCAAACCCTCAAAGTGCACCCTGTACGAGTAGAGCTCTAACACAGAGAAGACCTGTCTGCTGCCCCAGAACGCCTCGCTGGAGTTTTCTCTCTTTCTTCTTGGGTACAGTGACGTGCCCACACCCAAATGGACCAATCCGTGGAGCCGTTACTCACACACACACACACACACACACTCAATCTTTTCTCAGCTGCAGCTCCGCCGATTTCTCCTCCCTGAGACGGCGGGACGCGGCGAGGCTGGGACACACAAACTCCCAGCCAGGCTGCGTGTGTGTGTGTGTTCGGGCTGTGTCTCGCAGACGGCCACTGGGCTCACAGGGAGGGGGGGGGGAGGAGCTCCAACAAGCCATGTAGGACAGAGAGTGAATACACACACTACACAGAGATGCTGTGAGAAACCAATGTGAGTGTGGAACATTGCACGTAAATGTATTCTAGTCGACCTCAACGATGGAGTTATGATCAGTAGAAATGTCCATTTCTCTGCGCCATCTTGAGTAGCGTCCCATGGCGCTTATTTCTGCCGGAGGAGCGAGGAGCGATAACCGAGGAACCACCAGACCATCCTCCGATGAAATCCTCAGACACTCGCCCCGCCCCCTTACTGTGTATCGCTCTCTGATTGGACGAGGCAGGGCATGCACGGATCTGATGCTTCTTGACATGAGACCCCTTTGTACCCCTGTGTACCCCTTTGTACCCCTGTGTACCCCTGTGTACCCCTTTGTACCCCTGTGTACCCCTTTGTACCCCTGTGTACCCCTTTGTACCCCTGTGTACCTCTTTTTACCCCTGTGTACCTCTTTTTACCCCTGTGTACCTCTTTGTACCCCTTTGTACCTCTTTGTACCCCTTTGTACCTTTTTGTACCCCTTTGTACCCCTTTGTACCCCTGTGTACCCCTTTGTACCCCTTTGTACCCTTTGTACCTCTTTGTACCTCTTTGTATCCCTGTGTACCCCTTTGTACCTTGTTGTACCCCTGTGTACCCCTTTGTACCTTTTTGTACCCCTTTGTACCTTTTTGTACCTCTTTGTACCTCTTTGTATCCCTGTGTACCCCTTTGTACCTTTTTGTACCCCTGTACCCCTTTGTACCTTTTTGTACCCCTTTGTACCCCTTTGTACCTCTTTGTACCACTGTGTACCCCTTTGTACCTTTTTGTACCCCTTTGTACCCCTTTCAAACAGGGTTATTCTCACCAGCAGGTTTGTTGATTGTTGTTTTCAGCAAAATTATCTGCACTTCTCTCGAGAGATGGAGACGTTGCTTTGTCCAACAGTTTTAACTGAAATATGTCGACAAATCGGATTTTCTTTTGCATGCATTCATGTTTCCACGAGGGATGGGAACGGGTCATCGAATATTCAAAATTATTCAGGTATTCGAATATGAGTTGTGAATTTTTTTCTGGGAGGGATGCCTAAGTTGATTACATATGACCAAATGGAATGATTCAATGTATACGACAGTGCCATAGCTAAGTGTGTCAGGTCTTAACGTGTGTTTTGCTCACCGGCCCCTCACAGCGGGCAGAGCTGCAGGTGCTGGTCTCTCTCTCTCTCGCGTCCGGTTAGACTTCACTCGCGTTTATGTCCAAATCCATCAGACCTAGCTGGTTCTAGCCAATGATACGGCTGCTGCCCCTCCGTACACGCAGGTCACGCAGACTCAAACCTCATCTTAGGCCCACATTCCATGAGGGTCTTCTCTACAGCTGGCCTGCTTGTGAATCACCTCTCCCCTGACGTGCTCATATTCTTAAACAAGAATGAGTATTGAATAGCGGCATTCTGTGCACAGGCCCTGTTATAGGTTGATCTCTGTCGTCACGGGTTACGTTATCCTAACCCGTTATGTTGTTCGAGTCTGATCCCTCTTTCATTTAAAAACCAAGTTATGTTTTAAGCATGAAAGCTGTAGCCTATAGCTGTCAACTGTTCAAACTGTGATTTTTTTGAAAGAAAAGATTCCCACATTTTATTTTTTTTATAGGATATTTACATTTCGGTTAACCGATTTTTTGGGGGTCGAATATTCAAATATACATTCGCTTTCAAATTCCCATCCCTAGTTTCCACAGACGATGCAGATCCTCTGACTTTATCTTTAGAAATATTTGGTTCATTTGAATTGAAGTCTGAACAACTTCACATGTATTTCAGTGACATTAGCGACCGACAGTCACTAAGCATGATTACGACTTTCTTCAGCGTTTTAAAATGTGTTCACACCACATGTGGATCTCATTTTACGCATGACTGCATACTATTTGCATACTTTTTGCAGAGGGAGAAGCAAGTGACATGTAATGTAACCACACAAGTGCATAAGGCTGTAGTCCTTTTAGCAACCTTTCCATCCATGTATTGCAATTAACTCACAGCGATATCATTTCATCTGGTTCATTGTGCAGGTATAAAGCCAGATAAACAAATGATCCATCGCAGTAACACAAGGCAAAAGCAATCTACACTGAAAGTTCAGGTATTTGTGTTCAACATATAAGAAGTAGAAAGTACAGGTATTTGTGTTCAACATGTAAGAAGTAGAAAGTACAGGTATTTGAGTTCAACATGTAAGAAGTAGAAAGTACAGGTATTTGTGTTCAACATGTAAGAAGTAGAAAGTACAGGTATTTGAGTTCAACATGTAAGAAGTAGAAAGTACAGGTATTTGGGATCAACATGTAAGAAGTAGAAAGTACAGGTATTTGGTTCAACATGTAAGAAGTAGAAAGTACAGGTATTTGAGTTCAACATGTAAGAAGTAGAAAGTACAGGTATTTGGGTTCAACATGTAAGAAGTAGAAAGTACAGGTATTTGGGTTCAACATGTAAGAAGTAGAAAGTACAGGTATTTGAGTTCAACATGTAAGAAGTCGAAAGTACAGGTATTTGAGTTCAACATGTGAGAAGTAGAAAGTACAGGTATTTGTGTTCAACATGTAAGAAGTAGAAAGTACAGGTATTTGGGTTCAACATGTAAGAAGTAGAAAGTACAGGTATTTGGGTTCAACATGTGAGAAGTAGAAAGTACAGGTATTTGGGTTCAACATGTGAGAAGTAGAAAGTACAGGTATTTGAGTTCAACATGTAAGAAGTAGAAAGTACAGGTATTTGTGTTCAACATGTAAGAAGTAGAAAGTACAGGTATTTGAGTTCAACATGTAAGAAGTAGAAAGTACAGGTATTTGAGTTCAACATGTGAGAAGTAGAAAGTACAGATATTTGTGTTCAACATGTAAGAAGTAGAAAGTACAGGTATTTGGGTTCAACATGTGAGAAGTAGAAAGTACAGGTATTTGTGTTCAACATGTAAGAAGTAGAAAGTACAGGTATTTGGGTTCAACATGTGAGAAGTAGAAAGTACAGGTATTTGAGTTCAACATGTGAGAAGTAAAAGTAACAAGTCGTGAAGTAAAGTACTGATAGCAGAAAAATGTACTTAAGTTCAGTTACGAAGTATTTGTACTCCACTATTTCCCACCTCTGCTCATATTGCATGTTTTCCTCTCCTGTGTGCAGACTGTGAGGATTACCACTTCCTGCACGAAGGCCTGTGTGTTCCCGACTGTCCTGAGAAGTTTTTTGAAGACACGGATCAGCGAGAGTGTGTGTGGTGCCACCCTGACTGTGCACGATGTGACGGGCCCAACAACAACGACTGTGACGCCTGCACGGACCCCGGGGCCTCTCTGCTCAGCGGGGCCTGTCTCACTGCCTGCCCCTCACACACTTACAGAGACACTGTCACAGAAGAGTGTAAAGGTATGTAAAGGGTGTCCAAACTACGGCCCGCGGACCATTTTGAATCGGCCCTCACTCAGCAAATTAAAAAAGTATAATGACTTGTGACTTATAACTTACTTAATGACAGGTGTATATCAGTGTGTAGTGTCTCTACTTTAAAGAGTCCTCTCCTGCTGATGTTCAGGTGTATATCAGTGTGTAGTGTCTCTACTTTACAGAGTCCTCTCCTGCTGATGTTCAGGTGTATATCAGTATGTAGTGTCTCTACTTTAAAGAGTCCTCTGATGTTCAGGTGTATATCAGTATGTAGTGTATCTACTTTAAAGAGTCCTCTCCTGCTGATGTTCAGGTGTATATCAGTATGTAGTGTCTCTACTTTAAAGAGTCCTCTCCTGCTGATGTTCAGGTGTATATCAGTATGTAGTGTCTCTACTTTAAAGAGTCCTCTCCTGCTGATGTTCAGGTGTATATCAGTGTGTAGTGTGTCTACTTTAAAGAGTCCTCTCCTGCTGATGTTCAGGTGTATATCAGTATGTAGTGTCTCTACTTTAAAGAGTCCTCTCCTGCTGATGTTCAGGTGTATATCAATAAGTAGTGTCTCTACTTTAAAGAGTCCTCTCCTGCTGATGTTCAGGTGTATATCAGTATGTAGTGTCTCTACTTTAAAGAGTCCTCTCCTGCTGATGTTCAGGTGTATATCAGTATGTAGTGTCTCTACTTTAAAGAGTCCTCTCCTGCTGATGTTCATGTGTATATCAGTATGTAGCGTCTCTACTTTAAAGAGTCCTCTCCAGCTGATGTCCAGGTGTATATCAGTATGTAGTGTCTCTACTTTAAAGAGTCCTCCCCTGCTGATGTCCAGGTGTATATCAGTATGTAGTGTCTCTACTTTAAAGAGTCCTCTCCTGCTGATGTTCAGGTGTATATCAGTATGTAGTGTCTCTACTTTAAAGAGTCCTCTCCTGCTGATGTTCAGGTGTATATCAGTATGTAGTGTCTCTACTTTAAAGAGTCCTCTCCTGCTGATGTTCAGGTGTATATCAGTATGTAGTGTCTCTACTTTAAAGAGTCCTCTCCTGCTGATGTTCAGGTGTATATCAGTGTGTAGTGTGTCTACTTTAAAGAGTCCTCTCCTGCTGATGTTCAGGTGTATATCAGTATGTAGTGTCTCTACTTTAAAGAGTCCTCCCCTGCTGATGTCCAGGTGTATATCAGTATGTAGTGTCTCTACTTTAAAGAGTCCTCTCCTGCTGATGTTCAGGTGTATATCAGTATTTATCTGACTGTCTACAGTAGAAGTCATCTTCCTCCTAAAACTTTATTGTCTCCTCACCGATGCAGATTTCTTTTGTCCTCCAAAGCCTCCTTCGTGCACTCGCTCAATTATATTCTGCACGGCGCTCAGACTGAAATAGCAGACAGTTGACTGGCAGCTGTCAGAGCTTGAAAACAGAACAGCGACGCCAGACACAACTCCCTGGAGACGGACGCTCTCTGGCTCTGTTGTTCCAAAGACACAGAGGACGCTAAGTTTCTCTCAGGAACATGTTGTCGGAGACGCCCATGTTTGTTGCCAGAATGTGAGACATTTGAGGGAAGGACATGTCTGCACTGCACAATGGACAGGGGGGGGTTTAAAATGTTTGTATGCATGTGAAGCAGAAACCGTTTGCAGGGCTGTGTTTTCACCCTCTGTCTGAAACCAGAGCCCAGTCCGCTCTGATTGGTTAGCTGGCTGTCTCTGTAGTGATTGGTCAACCGCTTAGAGACCAATCAGACAGCTCACAGCCTCGCTATATAGCAGAGAGAATATATAAATTCCCTTCGGCATCATCTAACCGCCCCCAGCATTAAACCATAACACCCCCCCGTCCTTAACCTTTTGCATATCTCCCCTTTACACTTCCTTTGCCCTCCTGAAATGTAAATCCTCAACATATGTCTCTGGTAAACACCTACAGGACTAAGAATGCAATGTATCGGTGTGAAAGGCAATCAGAGTATTCGACTAGATGTTTGAGACGACACGGTTTTTCATGTACCTGACTCCAGGTCTGTATTTCTACTTGTGCTTCCAGACTGCGACGCCGCTTGTCTCACCTGTTCGGGACCCCTCGTTGGATCCTGCTCCAGCTGCAGGGAGGGGGAGAGGCTGGAGGGTGAGAGGCTGGAGGGTGAGAGGCTGGAGGGGGAGAGGCTGGAGGGGTGAGAGGCTGGAGGGTGAGCGGCTGGAGGGTGAGAGGCTGGAGGGTGAGAGGCTGGAGGGTCGCTGTCTGCCAGCCAATCACTGCTCTCCTCACCAGTACGCAGACCTGGGTGGGGGGTGCCACCTGTGTCACAAATACTGCCTCCGATGCTCGGGTCCGGGCAAATCTCACTGTCTGAGCTGCAGCCAGAGGCACCTGCTGCTCAGTGAGTCAATATATGATCATAATAATAATAATATTTATGCCGATGAAGCCCCTTTGTACCGAGTCCACTTCCTGTCCTCACACATCCACAGACATCTCCATGGAGCTCATTTGCTGCCATCACTCCACAACCAATCAAATGCCCTTTAACAGACACTAATAGAAAACACTATTTACAAACTAATGTGAGGAGGAGGAGGAGGAGGAGGAGGAGGAGGAGGAGGAGGAGGAGGAGGAGGAAGAGGAAGAAGAGGAGGAAGAAGAGGAGGAGGAGGAGGAGGAGGAGGAGGAGGAGGAGGAGGAGGAGGAAGAAGAAGAAGAAGAAGAGGAGGAAGAGGAGGAGGAGGAAGAGGAGGAAGAGGAAGAGGAGGAGGAAGAGGAGGAGGAGGAAGAAGAAGAGGAGGAGGAGGAGGAAGAAGAAGAAGAGGAGGAGGAGGAAGAAGAGGAGGAGGAGGAAGGGGAGGAGGAGGAGGAAGGGGAGGAGGAGGAAGAAGAAGAGGAGGAGGAGGAAGAAGAGGAGGAGGAAGGGGAGGAGGAGGAGGAAGGGGAGGAGGAGGAGGAGGAAGGGGAGGAGGAGGAGGAGGAAGGAGGAGGAGGAGGAGGAGGAGGAAGAAGAAGAGGAGGAGGAGGAAGAAGAGGAGGAGGAGGAGGAGGAGACAAACACATTTACATTTTTTTAATAAATCATATTTCAGAATCAAATAAAGCAGAGTCCTTGCAAGTACACAAAAAACCCGACAAAGACGCAAGAATATCACTGTGGCTATTGTGTCCATTTATATAGAAATAACTCCCCCAGATGATCTGTGACCTTGTCCGTATGGTGTGTGTGTTTGCACAGATGGCACCTGTGTGGATAAATGCCCCGTCGGCCACTACGAGGACGCGTCGGGGCAGAACTGCGAACCCTGCCACCCGTCCTGTCAGTCCTGCGTCGGGAAGCACAGCCACGAGTGTCTCGCCTGCAGAGCACGCCTTTTCCGAGAGGGCAAAGAGTGTGTGGAGACCTGCCAGCAGCACGGGTACTTCAGCCTGCGTCCCTCACACACACACGGCCACGCAGCGCTGTGATTGGTTAAAGACCGGTCAGATGATGTCACCGTGGACAGTAAACCATGTGAGGGGGGCTCGTTTACCCGGAGATTTAAAATAGCCCTTCAACTGACCTATAACCCTTTGGTTAATTCCGGACATCACTACGTAACCACACACATTGTACCTGGCTAAGGGGGCGGGACATCTCTAAGCGGTTGACCAATCACAACATATATATACATACTGATATACACATGAGCATCAGCAGGAGAGGACTCTTTAAAGTAGAGTCACTACATACTGATATACACCTGAACATCAGCAGGAGAGGACTCTTTAAAGTAGAGACACTACATACTGATATACACCTGAACATCAGCAGGAGAGGACTCTTTAAAGTAGAGTCACTACATACTGATATACACCTGAAACATCAGCAGGAGAGGACTCTTTAAAGTAGAGACACTACATACTGATATACACCTGAACATCAGCAGGAGAGGACTCTTTAAAGTAGAGACACTACATACTGATATACATCTGAACATCAGCAGGAGAGGACCCTTTAAAGTAGAGTCTGATATACACCTGAACATCAGCATGAGAGGACTCTTTAAAGTAGAGACGCTACATACTGATATACACCTGAACATCAGCAAGAGAGGACTCTTTAAAGTAGAGACGCTACATACTGATATACACCTGAACATCAGCAAGAGAGGACTCTTTAAAGTAGAGACGCTACATACTGATATACACCTGAACATCAGCAGGAGAGGACTCTTTAAAGTAGAGTCCCTACATACTGATATACACCTGAACATCAGCAGGAGAGGACTCTTTAAAGTAGAGTCACTACATACTGATATACACCTGAACATCAGCAGGAGAGGACTCTTTAAAGTAGAGTCACTACATACTGATATACACCTGAACATCAGCAGGAGAGGACTCTTTAAAGTAGAGTCACTACATACTGATATACACCTGAACATCAGCAGGAGAGGACTCTTTAAAGTAGAGACACTACACACTGATATACACCTGAACATCAGCAGGAGAGGACTCTTTAAAGTAGAGACACTACACACTGATATACACCTGAACATCAGCAGGAGAGGACTCTTTAAAGTAGAGACACTACATACTGATATACACCTGAACATCAGCAGGAGAGGACTCTTTAAAGTAGAGACACTACATACTGATATACACCTGAACATCAGCAGGAGAGGACTCTTTAAAGTAGAGACACTACATACTGATATACACCTGAACATCAGCAGGAGAGGACTCTTTAAAGTAGAGACACTACATACTGATATACACCTGAACATCAGCAGGAGAGGACTCTTTAAAGTAGAGAAACTACACACTGATATACACTTGAACATCAGCAGGAGAGGACTCTTTAAAGTAGAGACACTACATACTGATATACACCTGAACATCAGCAGGAGAGGACTCTTTAAAGTAGAGAAACTACACACTGATATACACCTGAACATCAGCAGGAGAGGACTCTTTAAAGTAGAGACACTACATACTGATATACACCTGAACATCAGCAGGAGAGGACTCTTTAAAGTAGAGACACTACACACTGATATACACCTGAACATCAGCAGGAGAGGACTCTTTAAAGTAGAGACACTACATACTGATATACACCTGAACATCAGCAGGAGAGGACTCTTTAAAGTAGAGACACTACACACTGATATACACCTGAACATCAGCAGGAGAGGACTCTTTAAAGTAGAGACACTACATGCTGATATACACCTGAACATCAGCAGGAGAGGACTCTTTATAATTCAGACCATGCTCCGCCTCTCGTTAGAAACGGCTGCAGGTGTTTTGTGATGACCTGTAATGAGTGTGTGTCGCTGAATGTGACGGAGTGTTCTGGAAGGGAATTTCCTTTGAGGACAAACTAATCTCATCTCCTTTTTAATTGAATCCAATCCATCATATCTATCTTTTCTTTCTTTCTTCACCAGTCACTATGGAAACACCGGCTCAAGGATGTGTGAGAAGTGCGACCCGAGCTGTGGGGAGTGTATTGGGGGAGGGGGGGACGAGTGTCTGAGCTGCCCCCCGGATCTGATCTACCTCCGGAGAGATGGCCGCTGCCTGGCCTCCTGCCCTCTGGGGTATTATCCGGACGAGGAACCCCGGAGCTGTGAGGCCTGCCACGCCTCCTGCAGGACATGCTCAGGTACATTCAAGAGGTGTCGAGGCTTCATAGCTGTCAGGGAAGCTTCTGTGTAGCAGCAGTGGGAGTCACCGACTCAGGAAGGAGACGCGGTGGAGCCGGAGCTTCGATGTCAAACACTGGAGGTTTATTTGGGGTTTCGGCCGGAGCATTCACATCACAAGTCACAGCGGTCACCGTCTGACTGCACGGGTGGTTACCACGGCAATTCTGGAGCGCCTCTCTCTCGTTAGCCCATTTAACTGGTTTCACAGAGTAGTCAACATATCTTCATAAGATAGTTTAACCAGTTGGGAACACTGAGTCACTTGCGTCCTTCACTTATGGCCTTGAAGATGTCATACCTTGGAGTCCACAGACAACAAAGAAGGAAGTGTCCCAGTGCACCACAACAACAGACCATCTGTGACCGAGTGTGGCCCGGTCACAGAATGGGAACAATAACATAATGGCTGAAGCAGCCTGTGTCCTTAAAGGAGATAAACAGACATTAGGGTTGGTCCTGTACGTCCTATCTAGGAGTCGAGGTCAATCATTTCCCTAACAACAGCTACAGTGTAGATATGTCGATGAAAATACGAGGTCACAGGCTCCTCCAACGGTGCAACACAATACAATAGTTAAAAGGCTCACTATTTGGCAAGATGACTAAGTCTTATATTGGCTACTTAGCTTGCTTCGTCTCCTTCACCAGCCAGCATCCTTGGTATCTGTTGTTCACTGAGTTGATTCTCGCTAAGTAGCCAATATAAGGCTTAGTCATCTTGCCAAATAGTGAGCCTGTGTTGACCTGGTTTATAAATTATTCTTACAACCTAATTATAAACCCTTTATGAATCCTTTATGAGGGTAGTCTTATTGCGAAGTGGTACCCAATATTGTCCATAGCAGCGTGTTATTAAATCACAGATGTCACATGTCTTCCTGTTCCACACGACATGCTTTCAAGGTAGCATGTAGCAACAACGCAAATATACCTGAGCTGCTCACATTAGTTTCTTGTGGAAGTCCTGGAGCGGGATCCCTTGATATTTGCTGCAAACTTAAACGCTTTGAAAAGAGCAACCGCATCCTGGTTACTTCAGATATGAACCTGCACTCATGTCTAATTTAACATATCATATTTTAAATGCATGCTTCATTCACATTAAAGGTGGGGTAGGTCATTTTGGAGAAACCGGCTCGAGTGCGCTAGAATTTGAAAATACACAACCGGAGAAAATCTGCCACTTCCTCACAGAGCCCCTCCTCCAACACACAGGAACGCACATGACCAATGAGGGCATGAGATCAGTCTGTGCCCCGATGGAAGGCTGACAGGCAGGGAGGCCATCCAGTTACTTTAGCCGGCTCAGATGATTGGTCGAGCTTTTTACAGCGCCACGGCTTCCACAGATAAAAATGTTGTATGTATTTATTGTCAAAGCATTTCAGATATTCATTGCTATCGGGATGTTCAGAGCATTGCATGGAATATAACAACAAGTGTTTCTGAAGGGAATTACCTACCCCACCGTTAACCTTTGTTTTTACCTCATTGTTTGAATACAATAGTTCCTTTAAAAAGCATTTCTAGCGACAAACTAGCTTTGCAAACTGTGCTGTTTACTGCTTCCTCCTTGCATATGCCATCTGTCCTTATCAAATAAACCTGAAATAAATAAATAGTAGGGAATGAGATATTGATGCTGCTGTAGATGTGGAGACTGTGCTGTGTGTCGACCGTAATTAAATTACCGTACAAGGTCATGCATACTCCTACAGAGGATACATTACTCCAGTGGTTCTCAAAGTGGGGGGCGCCCACCCCCTGGGGGGCGAGAGACCAGGAGGTAAAATGGCTATGAGAGAGACAGAGAGAGAGATACAGAGAGAGAGAGAGAGAGAGACAGAGAGAGAGAGACAGAGAGAGACAGACAGAGAGAGACAGACAGACAGACGATCGTTGTTGTTAGCTTCTGATGCTAGCGAGCTACGCTAACGTATATAAGGAGTTTTTTCAGCAACAAAGTGGAGGAGAGTCCTCTCCTGTCAGACTGAGAGACTCAGTGAGCTAAAGGACTCTCAGTGTTATCTCAGTGGGTTTGGACACCATTAATGTAAACAATTATTTCCGAGGCACACGTTTATATGATCATTATAGTTATAAAAAAATAAGAGAATTAATGAAAAACAGCTATGAAATACTATATGACAGGAAAACGAGAATAAAGTTTAAAAGGGTGATTTGTAAAATATCCATAAAGAAAAAGTAAATCTGTTTCCAGTTCTGTTTCATCTGGGTGTTGAGAGAGGTATCCATAGATCTCTTCATGTTGCTCTCAACGTGCACCAGATTGATGCTTTCAACTTCAATATTTAGAAATAAATCCGGGGGAGCATGCCCCGGACCCCCCTAGAGGAGGTGAGGTCCACACACCACCTATAAAAATAGCACTTTACCCCTGCTTACACCTATATGCTGTGAGCTGATTATCGAGCCTTCATCGTAACGGGAACACTGTGTATATGCGTGTGTGTAGTGTTGCAGTAGAACATTTCACTGTAGCGCCCGGTACATTAACGGGAAACCCTAAATGTTTGAGCACCCTCTATGAAACGTCAAGCTACCCCACAGCACCCCCAAAAGAAATATCTGGCGCCGCCACTGAGCCTGACTATTTGTGTTGGGGGGGGGGCCCGACTTTGTTTTGTTTGACATGAAAGAATCGATCGCAGAGTGAATCTAAGTGCTGACTTCGACCTTCAGTTTATCAACGGCACTTTCCCAAAGTAATACCACAAACGGCCGAACAACAAAGCGGTGCTATGGGGGAATAAGAAAGGGAGGAAATCCAATAAATCCTTGAGCTTTGTGCCAGAGGAGAGAAGTAAACAACAAACTAATGGATGCGGTGAAAAACATTCAAACATTTATTAAGAGAAAGGGTTTGAAGATTGAAACCTTCGATATAATAATCACTGACATGGGACAATACACACGAGTGGACGGTGATCAAAACAAGCCATTTGTGTTTTAGTCTGTAAATACTTTTGATTTCTCCAGACTCAGAAATATATTTTTTAAGTTGTACCAATTTCCTAAAAGAAAGCGGATTTTAGTACGTTAGTACTTAAATAGGGTTAACTAGTGTAT